>JASEVX010000015.1:28182546-28205904 GCA_031761405.1 Serripes groenlandicus | reverse complement strand
ACAGTGAGAGAGAAAAGGAGAGGGGGAAGAGATCTATTTAATAAGAGTAAGAGCTTACTGATTATAATGCTGACACTCAACTGTCCATGTTTGATTGTTTGTTTGTTTGATTCCTAATGAAATTATTATATTTTGATTGTATTTGTAATTCTATGACATCGTTTTAGAAGGCATGGGAGATTAGTGTTAACCGGTAGTATTGGTGATATGATTGAACTAGTGTATGGAAGCGACATAAGATACCATTCAAACAAGCAAAGAATAGTCATGATTTCCAGATTCCCCGGATAGCTTAGAATAAAAGTAAATGACCATGCAAGCGGGGCAAAAGTTTTCCTTATACATTCCAAGCGACTACATGTCAATTACTGCATGTCAATTACTGCATTTCAATTACTGCATGTCAATTATTACATGTTAATTACTACATGTCAATTACTACATGTCAGTTATTACATGTCAATTACTACATGTCAATTACTACATGTCAATTACTGAATGTCAATTACTAAATGTCAATTACTGCATGTCAATTACTACATGTCAATTACTACATGTCAATTACTGCATGTCAATTACTGCATGTCAATTACTACATGTCAATTACAGCATGTCAATTACTGCATGTCAATTACTACATGTCAATTACTGCATGTCAATTACTGCATGTCAAATACTACATGTCAATTACTGCATGTCAATTACAGCATGTCAATTACTACATGTCAATTACTGCGTGTCAATTACTACATGTCAATTACTGCGTGTCAATTACTACATGTCAATTACTACATGTCAATTACTGCATGTCATTTACGGCATGTCAATTACTACATGTCAATTACTACATGTCAATTACTGCATGTCAATTACGGCATATCAATCACTGCATGTCAATTACTAAATGTCAATTACTACATGTCAATTAGTACATGTCAAATACTGCATGTCAATTATTGCATGTCAATTACGGCATATCAATCACTGCATGTCAATTACTAAATGTCAATTACTATATGTCAATTACTACATGTCAATTACTACATGTCAATTACTACATGTCAATTACTGCATGTCAAATACTACATGTCAAATACTACATGTCAATTACTGCATGTCAATTACTGCATGTTAATTACTTCATGTCAATTGCTGAATGTCAAATACTAAATGTCAATTACTAAATGTCAAGTATTACATGTCAATTATTACATGTCAATTACTGCATGTCACTCACTGCATGTCAATTACTAAATGTCAATTACTGCATGTCAATTACTGCATGTCAATTACTACATGTCAAATACTGCATGTTAATTACTGCATGTCAATTACTACATGTCAATTAGTGCATGTCAATTACTGCATGTCAATTACTACATGTCAAATACTACATACTTACTTTACTTCATAATCGATGTTAATTACACAATAAGTTTATCACAGTTTTTAAATTGTCTTCATTTGCAGCAGAAGTGCAGAAGCACCGAAAGTCGTCTGGATTAGGAGAAACATACATACTCATTTTTCAACCTGATATGAAGTGATTTTTGGGTGTTCAACCATAAACTACAACATTTAGGTTATTTCCAACATCGTGTTAGTCCATAAATCAGTACGCATTTAATAATCCTTACTGTGACACAGAGGCCTTTTTACGCAACCACAGCAGACGAAACATTGTGGTGAAAGTATAAAATGAGCAATTTCTCCTGTTATCTCCGCGTTGAAATTATATATCCACATTTCCTGAATTTAAAATGTTAAAGGAGAGTCCGGTAAATGTATCCTATCAGATGTTTGTTTCCATCGACGTGCAGAGATAACTAATTGGCAAGCATCAGTTTGTTGTCTATCCATGTGTGGTATTTATACACAGGAACATATTCACAAACTTACTGGTCTATAAGACAAAACCCCATAAACTTACTGGTATATAAGGCAAAACCCAACAAACTTACTGGTCTATAAGACAAAACTCGACAAACAGACTGGCCAAACTGGACAAACCCCCACAAACTTACTGGCCTATAAGATAAAACCCCACAAACTTTCTGACCTATAAGACAAAAAAAAACCACAAACTTTCTAGCCTATAAGACAAAAAAACACACAAACTTACTGGCCTATAAGACAAAACCCCACAAACTCACTGGCCTATAAGACAAAACCCCACAAACTTACTGGTCTATAAGAAGAAAAAAACAAACTTACTGACCTATAAGTCAAAAACCCCACAAATTTACTGGCCAAAATAGACAAAACCCTACAAACTTACTGGCCTATAAAACAAAACCCCACAAACTTACTGGCCTATGAGACAAAACCCCACAAACTTACTAGCCTATAAGACAAAATCCCACAAACGTACTGGCCTATAAGACAAAACTCCACAAACTTACTGGCCTATAAGACAAAACCCCACAAACTTACTGATCTGTAAGACAAAACCCCACAAACTTACTGGCCTATAAGACAAAACCCCACAAACTTACTGGCCTATGAAACAATACCCCACAAACTTACAGGCCTATAAGACAAAACCCACCAAACGTACTGGCCTATAAGACAAAATCCCACAAACTTACTGGCCTATAAGACAAAACCCCACAAACTTACTGGCCTATAAGACAAAACCCCACAAACTTACTGGCCTATAAGACAAAACCCCACAAACTTACTGATATGTAAGACAAAACTGCACAAACTTACTGGCCTATAAGACAAAACCCCACAAACTTACTGGGCTATAAAACAAAACCTCACAAACTTACTGATCTGTAAAACAAAACCCCACAAATTTACTGGCCTATAAGACAAAACCCCACAAACTTACTGATCTGTAAGACAAAACCCCACAAACTTACTGGCCTATAAGACAAAACCCCACAAACTTACTGGCCTATAAGACAAAACCCCACAAACTTACTGGCCTATCAGACAAAATCCCACAAACTTACTGGCCTATAAGACAAAACCCCACAAACTTACTGGCCTATAAGACAAAACCCGACAAACTTACTGGCCTATAAGACAAAACCCCACAAACTTACTGGCATATAAGACAAAACTCCACACACTTATTGGCCAAATTAGACAAAACCCCACAAACTTACTGATCTGTAAGACAAAACTCCACAAACTTACTGGCCTATAAGACAAAACCCCACAAACTTACTGGCCTATAAGACAAAACCCCACAAACTTACTGGCCTATAAGACAAAACCTAACAAACTTACTGGCCAAATTAGACAAAACCCGCAAACTTACTAGCCTATAAGACAATACCCTTACAAACTTACTGGCCTGTAAGACAAAACCCCACAAAGTTACTGGCCTATAAGACAAAACCCCACAAACGTATTGATCTGTAACACAAAACCCCCACAAACTTACTGGCCTATAATACAAAAACCCACAAACTTACTGATCTGTAAGACAAAACCCCACAAACTTACTGGCCTATAAGACAAAACCTAACAAACTTACTGGCCAAATTAGACAAAACCCGCCAACTTACTAGCCTATAAGACAATACCCTTACAAACTTACTGGCCTATAAGACAAAACCCCACAAACTTACTGATCTGTAAGTCAAACCCCAACAAACTTACTGGCCTATAAAACAAAACCCATCAAATTTACTGATCTGTAAGACAAAACCCCACAAACTTTCTGACTTATAAGACAAAATCCCACAAACTTACTGATCTGTAAGACAAAACCCCACAAACTTACTGGCCTATAAGACAAAACCCCACAACTTACTGATCTGTAAGACAAAATCCCACAAACTTACTGGCCTATAAGACAAAACCTAACAAACTTACCTGCCAAATGAGACAAAACCCGCAAATTTACTAGCCTATTAGACAATACCCTTACAAACCTACTGGCCTATAAGACAAAACCCCACAAACTTACTGGCCTATAAGACAAAACCCCGCAAACTTACTGACCTATAAGACAAACCCCACAAACTTACTGGTCTTTAAGACAAAACCCCACAAACTTACTGACCTATAAGACAAAACCCCACAAACTTACTGGCCTTTAAGACAAAACCCCACAAACTTACTGGCATATAAGACAAAACTCCCCACACTTATTGGCCAAATTAGACAAAACCCCACAAACTTACTAGCCTATAAGACAAAACCCCACAAACGTACTTGTCTATACGACAAAACCCAACAAACTTACTTGCCTACATTGTATCAGACAAAACCCAACAAACTTACTGGTCTATACGACCAAATTCCACAAACTTACTGGCCAAATTAGGTAAAACCTCACTAACTTACTGGTCTATAAGACAAAACACCACAAACTTACTGGCCAAATTAGACAAAACCCGCAAACTTACTAGCATATAAGACAAAACCCACAAACTTACTGCTCTACAAGATAAAACCTAACATACTTACTGGCCAAATTAGACAAAACCCGCAAACTTACTAGCCTATAAGACAAAACACCACAAACTTACTGGCCAAATTAGAAAAAAAATACCACAAACTTACTGGCCAAATTAGACAAAACCGCACAAACTAACTGGCCTAATTAGACAAAACTCCACAAACTGACTGGCCTATAAGACAAAAAAATGGAAAAACTTACTGGCCAATTTAGACATACCCACAAACTTACTGACTAAATTAGACAAGCCCGCACAAACTAACTGGCATAAAAGACAAAACCCCACAAACTTACTGGCCTATAAGACAAACCCCACAAACTTACTGGCCTATGAGACAAAACCCCACAAACTTACTGACCTATAAGACAAACCCGACAAACTCACTGGCCTATAAGACAAAACCGCACAAACTTACTTTCCTATGAAACAAAACCCCACAAACTTACTGGCGACCAAGCCCCACAAACTTACTGGCCTATCAGACGAAACCCCACAAACTTACTGGTCTGTAAGACAAAACCCAACAAACTTATTGGCCAAACTAGACAAAACCCCACAAACTTTCTGGTCTATAAGACAAAACCCCACAAACTCACTGGTCTGTAAGACAAAGCCCCACAAACTTACTGGCCTATCAGACGAAACCCCACAAACTTACTGGTCTGTAAGACAAAACCCCACAAACTTACTGGCCTATAAGACAAACCCCACAAACTTACTGGCCTATAAGACAAAACCCAACAAACTTACTGGTCTATAAGACAAAACCCCACAAACTTACTGGCCTATGAGACAAAAACCCACAAACTTACTGGCGTATGAGATAAAAACCCACAAACTTTCTGGCTTATAAGACAAAACCCCACAAACTTACTGACCTATAAAACAAAACCCCACAAACTTACTGGCCTATAAGACAAACCTCGACAAACTGACTGGCCTATAAGACAAAACCACACAAACTTACTGGCCTATAAAACAAAACCGCACAAACTTACTGGCCTATAAGACAAAACCCCACAAACTTAATGGCCTATAAGACAAAACCCCACAAACTTACTGGCCTATAAGACAAAACCCCACAAACTTACTGATTTGTAAGACAAAACCTCACAAACTTACTGGCCTATAAGACAAAACCCCACAAACTTACTGGCCTATCAAATAAAACCCCACAAACTTACTGATCTGTAAGACAAACCCGACAAACTTACAGGCCTATAAGACAAAAACCCCACAAACTCACTGGTCTGTAAGACCAAGCCCCACAAACTTACTGGCCTTTCAGACGAAACCCCACAAACTTACTGGTCTGTAAGACAAAACCCAACAAACCTTTTGGCCAAACTAGACAAAACCCCACAAACTTACTGGTCTATAAGACAAAACCCCACAAGCTCACTGGTCTGTAAGACAAAGCCCCACAAACTTACTGACCTATCAGACGAAACCCCACAAACTTACTGGTCTATGAGACAAACCTCGACAAACTGACTGTCCTATAAGACAAAACCCCACAAACTTACTGGCCTATAAAACAAAACCTCACAAACTTACTGGCCTATAAGACAAAACCCCACAATTTTACCGGCCTACAAAACAAAATCCCACAAACTTACTGGCCTATAAGACAAAACCCCACAAACTTACTGGCCTATAAGACAAAACCCCACAAACTTACTGGCCTATAAGACAAAACCCCGCAAACTTACTGGCCTCTAAGACAAAATCCCACAAACTTACTGATCTGTTAGACAAAACCCCACAAACTTACTGGCCTATGAGACAAAACCCCACAAACTTACAGGCCTATAAGACAAAACCCCACAAACTTACTGGCCTATAAGACAAAATCCCACAAACTTACTGGCCTATAAGACAAAATACCACAAACTTACTGGCCTATAAGACAAAATCCCACAAACTTACTGGCCTATAAGACAAAAGCCCACAAACTTACTGATCTGTAAGACAAAACCCCACAAACTTACTGGCCTATAAGACAAAACCCCACAAAATTACTGGGTTATAAAACAAAAACCACAAACTTACTGATCTATAAGACAAAACCCCACAAACCTAAAACCCAACAAACTTACTAATCTGTAAGACAAAACCCGACAAACTTACTGGCCTATAAGACAAAGCCCGACAAACTTACTGATCTGTCAGACAAAACCCCACAAAATTACTGGCCTATAAGACAAAACCCCACAAACTTAATGACCTATAAAACAAAACCCCACAAACTTACTGGCCTATGAGACAAAACCCCACAAACTTACAGACCTATAAGACCAAACCCCACAGACTTACTGGCCTATAAGACAAAATCCCATAAACTTACTGGCCTATAAGACAAAGCCCCACAAACTTACTGGCCTATAAGACAAAATCCCACAAACTTACTGGCCTATAAGACAAAACCCCACAAACTTACTGGCCTATAAGACAAAACTCGACAAACTTACTGGCCTATAAGACAAAACCGAACAAACTTACTGGCATATAAGACAAAACTCCACACATTTATTTGCCAAATTAGACAAAACCCCACAAACTTACTGGCCTATAAGACAAACCTCGACAAACTGACTGGCGTATAAAACAAAACCCCACAAACTTACTGGTCTATAAGACAAACCTCGACAAACTGACTGGCCTATAAGACAAAACCCCACAAACCTACTGGCCTATAAAACGAAACCCCACAAACTTACTGGTCTATAAGACACACCTCGACAAACTGACTGGCCTATAAGACAAAACCCCACAAACTTACTGGCCTATAAAACAAAACCCCACAAACTTACTGGTCTATAAGACAAACCTCGACAAACGTTCTGGCCAAACTAGACAAAACCTCACAAACTTACTGGCCTATAAGACAAACCTCGACAAACTTTCTGGCCAAACTAGACAAAACACTACAAACTTACTGGCCTATAAGACAAAACCCCATAAACTTACTTGCCTATAAGACAAAACCCCACAAACTCACTGGTCTGTAACACAAGACCCCACAAACTTACTGGCCTATTAGACAAAACCCCATAAACTTACTTGCCTATAAGACAAAACCCCACAAACTTACTGGCCTATAAGACAAAACCCCACAAATTTACTGGCCTATCAGACGAAACCGCACAAACTTACTGGTTTTTAAGACAAAACCCCATAAACTTACTGGTCTATAAGACAAACCTCGACAAACTTACTGGCCTATAAGACAAAACCCCACAAACTTACTGGCCTATAAGACAAAACCCCACAAACTTACTGGACTATAAGACAAACCTCGACAAACTTACTGGTCTATAAGACAAAACCCCACAAACTTACTGGTGTGTAAGACAAAACCCAAAAACTTACTGGCCTATAAGAAAAAAATCCACAAACTTACTGGCCTATAAGACAAAACCCCACAAACTTACTGGACTATAAGACAAACCTCGACAAACTTACTGGTCTATAAGACAAAACCCCACAAACTTACTGGCCTATAAGACAAAACACCCTAAACTTACTGGTCTATAAGTCAAACCTCGACAAACTTACTGGTCTATAAGACAAAACCCCACAAACTTACTGGTCTATAAGACAAACCTCTACAAACTCACTGGTCTATAAGACAAAACACCATAAACTTACTGGTCTATAAGTCAAACCTCGACAAACTTACTGGTCTATAAGACAAAACCCCACAAACTTACTGGTCTATACGACAAACCTCTACAAACTCACTGGTCTATAAGACAAAAAAACAACCTTACTGGCCTATAAGACAAAACCCCACAAACTTACTGGCCTATAAGATAAAACCACACAAACTTACTGGCCTATAAGACAAACCTCGACAAACTTAGTGGCCTATAAGACAAAACCCCACAAACTTACTTGTCTATAAGACAAAACCCCCCAAACTTACTGGCCTATAAGACAAAACCTCACAAACTTACTGGCCTATAAGATAAAACCCCAAAAACTTACTGGTCTATAAGACAAAACCCCACAAACTTACTGGCCTATAAGACAAAACCCCACAAACTTACTGGCCTATAAGACAAAACACCATAAACTTACTGGTATATAAGACAAAACCCCACAACTTACTGGCCTATAAGACAAAACCCCATAAACCTACTGGCCTATAAGACTAAACCCCACAAACTTACTGGTCTGAAAGACAAAACCCCACAAACTTACTGGCCTATAAGACAAAACCCCACAAACGTACTAGTCTGTAAGACAAAGCCCCACAAACTTACTGGCCTATAAGACAAAACCCCACAAACTTACTGGACTATCAGACGAAACCCCACAAACTTACTGGTTTGTAAGACAAAACCCCACAAACTTACTGGCTTATAAGACAAACCTCGACAAACTTACTGGCCTATAAGACAAAACCCCTCAAATTTATGGCATATAAGACAAAACCCCACAAACTCACTGGTCTGTAATACAAAACACAACAAACTTACTTGTCTGTAAGACAAAACCCAACAAACTTACTGGCCTATAAGATAAAACCCCACAAACTCACTGGTCTGTAAGCCAAACCCCACAAACTTACTTGTCTGTAAGACAAAACCCCACAAACTTACTGGCCTATAAGACAAAACCCCACAAACTTACTGGCCTATAAGACAAAGCCCCACAAACTTACTGGCCTATAAGACAAAACCCCACAAACGTACAGGCCTATAAGAGAAACCTCGACAAACTTACTGGCCTATGAGACAAAACCCCACAAACTTACTGGCCTATAAGACAAAACCCCACAAACTTACTGGCCTATAAGACAAAACCCCACAAACTTACTGGCCTATAAGACAAAACACCATAATTTTACTGGTCTATAAGACAAACCTCGACAAACTTACTGGTCTATAAGACAAAACCCCACGAACTTAGTGGCCTATAAGACAAAACACCATAATCTTACTGGTCTATAAGACAAAACCCCACAAACTTACTGGCCTATAAGACAAAACCCCACAAACTTACTAGTCTGTAAGACAAAGCCCCACAAACTTACTGGCCTATAAGACAAAACCCCACAAACTTACTGGACTATCAGACGAAACCCCACAAACTTACTGGTTTGTAAGACAAAACCCCACAAACTTACTGGCTTATAAGACAAACCTCGACAAACTTACTGGCCTATAAGACAAAACCCCTCAAATTTATGGCATATAAGACAAAACCCCACAAACTCACTGGTCTGTAATACAAAACACAACAAACTTACTTGTCTGTAAGACAAAACCCAACAAACTTACTGGCCTATAAGATAAAACCCCACAAACTCACTGGTCTGTAAGCCAAACCCCACAAACTTACTTGTCTGTAAGACAAAACCCCACAAACTTACTGGCCTATAAGACAAAACCCCACAAACTTACTGGCCTATAAGACAAAACCCCACAAACTTACTGGCTTATAAGACAAACCTCGACAAACTTACTGGCCTATAAGACAAAACCCCTCAAACTTACTGGCATATAAGACAAAACCCCACAAACTCACTGGTCTGTAATACAAAACACAACAAACTTACTGGTCTGTAAGATAAAACCCAACAAACTTACTGGCCTATAAGATAAAACCCCACAAACTCACTGGTCTGTAAGCCAAACCCCACAAACTTACTGGTCTGTAAGACAAAACCCAACAAACTTACTGGCCTATAAGATAAAACCCCACAAACTCACTGGTCTGTAAGCCAAACCCCACAAACTTACTGGCCTATAAGACAAAACCCCACAAACTTACTGGCCTATAAGACAAAACCCCACAAACTCACTGGCCTATAAGACAAAACCCCACAAACTTACTGATCTGTAAGACAAAGACTACTACAATACAGGAATATACTTCCAAAATGAAACTTAATGGTTTTCAAGTATATAAAACAGCGTTTAAACCTATTTTTACCTTCCCAACAGGTAGACGCCTTTATACGACTATGCAGCGAACGACTTTTGAGAACATTGTGGTAAAAGAAGAAATTGCTCATAAAGAGCAATTTCTCAATAGGTAACATCAATTTCAACTTTCTTCAGTAATTATTGTTTCATTTTGAGAAGTTTTCCATATTTTTGCCTAGATTATTTGAAAGTCGTGTATGGCCGATTTGATGTATGTGGTAAAGGTCGATGCTCCATTCATTCCAAGTATAGTATAAGTTCGATGAGTCATAAACGTCATTTAAACCACCTTTGGCGTCTTCAGCAGCAGACAGCTTCTGTACATATTGAGGGGAAATTAGCTTTTGCTAATTATAAGCAATCTTTTCTTTTGCATTATCTTTTTATTTGTGTATCTAGTTTTAAAAGAATACATGGAACGTATTTACCTTTATTTTCCCCTCAAATTCATGTTACTTTGTCAACGTATAAAATTGCATATTAGGTAATGGTGGCTGAGTTTGTATTGATGGCTTCTTTGCTCACTGTCTCAGAGGAATTCGCCCTGGACTAGGCAGTAATTCCATGTCGTTAAGACGTGGAGTTACTCCCACCCACTTGACGTTTGACCGTGGCATTACTACCATCCACTTTTACGACGCAGATAGAAACGAACATATAACCATAAGATGTAAAAACATTTTACCCGAAACATTCTAGTTTGCTATGGGAAAGATTGACGAATAATAATCTTTGCCATGAATCAAAACTTGTAGCCGTTCACCGTATGTTGATAACAGCGATTGTTTAAACCGGTCAAGGGATATGTCGTCACCGAGCGGTTCGCGTGCATGAGTGTCCAAGGTTCGAGTTCAACTCGCGGTCGTGATGGTGGTGCAGGGAATGGGTCGGTTTGACTACGAATCACAACTAAGTGGTCCGTCTTCGTGATATAATTACAATACCGTTTAAAACGGCGTATACTATTATACGTCTGTACAGTCACAGTCAAATGCCTTGTGTACACATGGTGTATACTATCATACGTCTGTACAGTCACAGTCATATGCCTTGTGTACACATGGTGTATACTATCATACGTCTGTACAGTCACAGTCATATGCCTTGTGTACACATGGCGTATACTATTATACGTCTGTACAGTCACAGTCATATGCCTTGTGTACACATGGCGTATACTACTATATGTATGTACAGTCACGGTCATATGCCTTGTGTACACATGGTGTATACTATCATACGTCTGTACAGTCACGGTCATATGCCTTGTGTACACATGGTGTAAACTATCATACGTCTGTACAGTCACGGTCATATGCCTTGTGTACACATGGTGTATACTATCATACGTCTGTACCGTCACAGTCATATGCCTTGTGTACACATGGCGTATACTATTATACGTCTGTACAGTCACGGTCATATGCCTTGTGTACACATGGCGTATACTATTATACGTATGTACAATCACGGTCATATGCCTTGTGTACACATGGCGTATACTATTATACGTCTGTACAATCACGGTCATATGCCTTGTGTACACATGGCGTATACTATTATACGTCTGTACAGTCACGGTCATATGCCTTGTGTACACATGGCGTATACTATTATACGTCTGTACAATCACGGTCATATGCCTTGTGTACACATGGTGTATACTATTATACGTCTGTACAGTCACGGTCATATGCCTTGTGTACACATGGCGTATACTATTATACGTCTGTACAGTCACGGTCATATGCCTTGTGTACACATGGCGTATACTATTATACGTCTGTACAGTCACAGTCATATGCCTTGTGTACACATGGCGTATACTATTATACGTCTGTACAGTCACAGTCATATGCCTTGTGTACACATGGCGTATACTATTATACGTCTGTACAATCACAGTCATATGCCTTGTGTACACATGGCGTATACTATTATACGTCTGTACAGTCACAGTCATATGCCGTGGGTACACATGGCGTATACTATGATACGTATGTACAGTCACAGTCATATGCCGTGGGTACACATGGCGTATACTATTATACGTCTGTACAATCACAGTCATATGTCTTGTGTACACATGGCGTATACTATTATACGTATGTACAGTCACAGTCATATGCCTTGTGTACACATGGCGTATAGTATTATACGTCTGTACAGTCACAGTCATATGCCTTGCGTACATATGGTATACTATCATACGTCTGTACAGTCACAGTCATATGCCTTGCGTACACATGGCGTATACTAGTATACGTCTGTACAATCACAGTCATATGTCTTGTGTACACATGGCGTATAATAATATACGTCTGTACAGTCACAGTCATATGCCTTGTGTACACATGGCGTATACTATTATACGTCTGTACAATCACGGTCATATGCCTTGTGTACACATGGCGTATACTATTATACGTCTGTACAGTCACGGTCATATGCCTTGTGTACACATGGTATACTATCATACGTCTGTACAGTCACAGTCATATGCCTTGTGTACACATGGCGTATACTATTATACGTCTGTACAATCACGGTCATATGCCTTGTGTACACATGGCGTATACTATTATACGTCTGTACAGTCACGGTCATATGCCTTGTGTACACATGGCGTATACTATTATACGTCTGTACAGTCACGGTCATATGCCTTGTGTACACATGGCGTATACTATTATACGTCTGTACAGTCACGGTCATATGCCTTGTGTACACATGGCGTATACTATTATACGTCTGTACAATCACGGTCATATGCCTTGTGTACACATGGCGTATACTATTATACGTCTGTACAATCACGGTCATATGCCTTGTGTACACATGGCGTATACTATTATACGTCTGTACAGTCACGGTCATATGCCTTGTGTACACATGGCGTATACTATTATACGTCTGTACAGTCACAGGCATATGCCTTGTGTACACATGGCGTATACTATTATACGTCTGTACAATCACGGTCATATGCCTTGTGTACACATGGCGTATACTATTATACGTCTGTAAAATCACGGTCATATGCCTTGTGTACACATGGCGTATACTATTATACGTCTGTACAATCACGGTCATATGCCTTGTGTACACATGGCGTATACTATTATACGTCTGTACAATCACGGTCATATGCCTTGTGTACACATGGCGTATACTATTATACGTCTGTACAGTTATTCAAATACTCAAGATAATTACAATGCACGTGTAATAATAATAATAATAGTAATAATAATAATAATAATAATAAATTCTTTATTTTAAGAAGATAACACATTATGCATTTTATACAAATTAACACATGTAGAAAGTCATATTTACAATGTGGTCTTCTGTAACAAAACACATTTTTAACAAATCATTCATTCAATTATACGACAAGCACCATCATGTTAAAGTAAATAGTAAATACAGATTTTAAAAACAACATTATATCACATATTTCAGCATTCATACAGACATATTTGTATCCATAAGCATATATAAATTGAAATTGAAACAAATGAAAACAATGTTGTAAATACTTTTCTTATAATTTCGATATGTTGTTAAGTAAGTTCTTTTTATACTGGTATTTAAAAGTTTGTAACTTAGTAATATTCTTAATATTTGAAGGCAGACTGTTCCAGATTTTAGCACTGCTATGGGTAAAGCTTGTTTTCAAGTTATTTGCTTTAGATTTCATGACATTCAAATTATTTTTACTAGCAGAACGTAAATTGTAATGTTTGTTGTTTGCAAAGGACACAAGGTAACAAATGTAACTTGGTGTAAGGTTATACTTACTTTTAAATACCAATAAAGCAATATAATAGTAATATCTTTGTTCAAAAGTCAACCACTGCAACTCAGAAAACATTGATTTAGAACTGGTTTGTACAGGTTTGTTTAATATATAAGTCTAGCAACTCTTTTCTGGGTTTTAAATATAATATTTTGGACTTTAGAAATTCCACCCCATACTGTACAACAATAGTCAAAAGTAGACATAATATACGCATTGTAATATAGTACTTTCATATCATGGGATACGTAAAATGATATTCTTTTAAGAAGATTAATTTTAGAGTTTACTTTCGCACGTATACTGTTCACGTGTAGGTCCCATGAGAATGTATTATCTACAATAACTCCGAGGATTGTTTGCGATGTCACATTTTCTATATGTAAATTATCAATGCTTAGTTTCATTTGGTGACCTTTTCTCATTTTATATTTGGAACCAATAATCATGCATTTCGTTTTATTAGGATGTAACGCCATATTATTTATCCTACACCAGTCATTGATAGATGATAAGCGAACTTGCATGTTAGATTCGATGTTTTTGATATAATTACCAGCTTCATGTAGAGTGGTATCGTCCGCATAAAGATCTGTTTTCCCAGTATGAGAAGGAAGTGATATATCATTGATGTAAAGAAGGAACAAAACCGGACCTAGTATAGAACCCTGAGGAACACCGCTTGTAACTGGAAGCTTGTTTGACATTTCATTCTTTACTTTAACTAGCTGTTTTCTATTTGATAGATATGAAGAGAGGAAACAAACGAGATAAAAAGACAAACAATATAACAATAATAATAAAATTAATTAACACTGTACATCAGTAGAAGGCGCAAACTTTGTTATAGTGAAAGGAAATATAAGTATAATTCGTATACATGTTTAATGCTATTAGACATCTACATGTAGAATACGGTCGATTAGAAGGTCCTTGGTGATCGCGATACAACTGGGTTCTCACGTTCTATATTCAACATTGTGAATCTGCCCTCCAACACGGCTGTACGGTACATTACAGGTCGACAGTAAACAAGGGCAACACAGAAACGATTCATATTTTGACCACGTGATCGGTATCCGTCCATCGTACCTGCGAGATGGTCAATGTACGCCGCTGGGAAAATATTAACAATACTCGGGAATGGTCAATTAACATAAATAATATGATGTGAGTGTTGACCTGAATAGATAAAATTAGAATGCTTTTTATTTTTTGCCGGATCTAAGCATGAACAATCGACCAAATAAATGTATTCGAAATACTGAATAAAATTGTTTATAACACAACACTTATGTTTATAAAACAGTGTTAAACTACAATAACACATAACATAAAATATTAACGAAACAATCACTTTGCATCTTAATGTTGTATGTAAAACGACCTGTGTTGACACGAAGTGGACCTACGACTGATTACAGAGATGTATTATCTGGTAGTACTGGGATAGTGGTCAGGCCCTAGAGTCATGAACGAGGTCATGGAAGGGCCGCCATTCATACTACATCGAGTCACCTATTTGCACTAAGTCTTATTCATTCTTGTTATGTTTGGGATAGGGGCGTTTCGCGACTATCCCATACTCATGCTGATTTCAAAAAGTCGGATTATAGCTGCAACCACAGTCCACATGTGTATACCTACACCAACATCGAGTTTTGATTGGTTATAATCTGCATTTTCAACGACTTCATTGGTTCGACCGAATCACGAAAATCCATCCGCTTGCATTTACTAATCATCGGATACAAAATAATTCAAACGAGTGAAACACACTCTGAACTATGATTGACCTTAATGTCAGTGGTGTAAGGTAACGTCGACCGTGATGTGACCCCATTAGTTTACAACAGTCGACTTACATAGACAAATGTGCAAATCACTGTAAATAAAATTATTGAAAGGAGTTGAAACCATTGTGGCAAAAGTAGAAATTGCCTACGATAAGCAATTTCTCCGTTTGTCACAATGTTTCCGATTTTCGTCTGCCGCACATGCGTCTGTAAGCGGGAAATGGTTACATCCTCCCCATGGAAGCGGAACCCTTTCCGTCATAATACAACAGTTCGAATATTGAAATATTGTTGAAAATGGAGCTATTGCTGACAATGAACAATTTCTCCTTTTCACACAATGCTTTCAAACACGTTTCAAATTAATTCTTTTCATATTTAAACGTTTTACTGTGGACATTCTTTTACTCTATCTCCTTTCCGGACACATTTTGAATAACATGCTAGAGATTAATGATAACAAGCAATATCGCCTTACATCAAAAGGAAAAATATATAGTTTATACATAGCTTTGTGGAAAAAGAGGAAATGGGTCACGAATAACCATTCTGCAGCCGTCTGCTGCACATGCGTCAAAAAGCGACTTTAAACGGGAAAGGATTGAACCGTTTCCGTTATAGCAACTTAGTTACATACGAATGTTGAAAGTATATTTGCCTACGGAGCAACTGCTGACAATGAGCAATTCCTCCTTTCCAAACAATGCTTTGAAACATGAATCAATTTTTTTCTATAACCTAGATAACGAAAATATTTGTCTACAGTTATTATTTTAACCTTTGCCCCTTTAAGACACATTTGACTAACCTTAACAGATAAATGATAATCAGCAAGTTTGTCTTTTTCCACAATGTTTTAATTACTATTCAAAATAATACTTTCAGGCTTAGTTAAATGTTGTTTGCTGTGTCTACGTGGTCAAGGGTAAGGACTTGTTATTACATAATCCGTCCAAAGAGAGAGGTCCTACTGTGTATACATGCCATGAAAGAATGGTACTAACGGTCTCACCGCTACTGGAGAATTGTTGGTAAAACAGGTCGCATGTTGTGTTGAATATTCTCACGTGTCGCTGTATGTCAATCCAACTAGGACATAGGAATTAAATCTACAAATTAGAGATAAGATTTCAACACTGATTGATTGTGGTTTAACGCCGTTTTTAACATTTTCTACGTTATATTACGGCGGCCAGTTCATCTACAAATATGTTTCCTGGTTTTCTCACACCAGTACTCCACACAACAATCTTCCCAACCAACTGGGTTCTTTTTCACATAGACTTAGCCCATTTGTGAAAGACGAATGACGCATGTCGCATTGACTTTTGTCAAACGTCGGAAAGAAAGTTGGCCGAAAATGTCAACATACACACGAGTTTTAACCGCAAGGTCATTATTTATTTTATAATTGAGGCGCTTCTACCGATTTTGGGACTAAAATTATAATGTACATGTATATGCATTTGCGCTAATTGAAGATTCAACGTTCGTCAACGTGTAATCTAGTCCTAGACGTATCTGTTGACAAATAAACTAGAAGTATAGTCTAAATAGGTTTTTGTAAATTAACCTACGTTGTAGTACGGTCCCATTTCGGAGATACAATTAATTTGCAAATACTTTACAAATACCATAATCTAAGCTTTCCTAAGCACAGACGTGTTTTGACGCATCGAACCAGTCTTCTGTAATCAATACTTTATAAGTTGTCTCTGTCTGAAAAGCTTGGAGGTATAATCCGGTGTCCGGCCGGCTGTCTGCCTGAATGTGCATTCGTCCGTCCGTCATGGATTGCATGTTTTGGTCAAAACGTTGTTTCTGTATGGCAGATTTATTTGAAAGTGGTCACACTTATGCCGTGTGATCAGGAGAACGGCAAAATACTAGGTACATAACTCTGGTCTGCTTATCTTAGTTATCTTCATTTTTCCTTATTTAGTTCAGCGATTGTCTCAATTAATTTCCATTGTATCCATTTCCAAACTTGGTTTGTAGGTAACTTATGACCTACACATTTGCAGTGCACCATTACCATAACTTTAGCATGCTGCGTTTGGAGTCTGTATATTTTTGTCTTTTCATGTTCTCACTTATTATATGACTTTCGCATGAAAAACACATGCCCTTGTTTCGTTAATGAGTGTTTCCCAAGCGTTGTACTTTGTCCAGAGCGACTGACTGTCTGTCCGTCTTTGTGTTCATCCATCCGTCCGTCTGTCCGTTACGGTTTGCATTAATGGGTCCAAACTTTGTTTCTGTTTCGCGGATCCATTTCAAAGTCGTCACACGTATACATTGGGATTAAGAGATCGATACAATATTTTGAACACAAATCTGATCTGGTTTTTTTAGGTGTAAAACTCATTTTTCATTTCTTCGGTTATTGTCTCAATAGATGTCCAATGTATCAATTTAAGACTTGTTGTATAGGAAACTCAGTGCAAAAGAAACATAACTCTAGCATGCTTTCGATTGTCTTTCATTTGTCAGCATGATTACAATATACATTGTGAATCTTTAGTGATTTCTGAACTGGAAATATTTTAATTAAGGGTCGCTGCTCTGTTTTTTGTCAATCTTTTTATTTTGTTTATACAAGAAAAGGGTGAAACTTAAATAAATTAGGTATTTGTATTGTATTGGCAGGCAATATGTGTGCTTCGCACATTTTTGGTTTGGTTTGTTTAAAGGTCATTGTTTCAACAATGTTTGTCTATATTATCTATGCCATATATTTTCAACTTACATATGCCCCTATACCACCAGCGCTTTCAGCGCTTTGATTGTATTTATACCGATTCAAATACATTCTAATTCCCAACATGTATTGTTAAGTCTACTTCGTAGTATAATGCCGTCTCCTATCCGGAAACCTATACAATTCAAATTGGATAACAAGACGAATGTTTGACGCAAAGCGTCAAAGATAAGCCGCAATGTTTCGTTGTTTATGTAGAAATAAGAAAAAAGAACATTTAAGTAGACGGTAATACGCTGACATATTTATCCCTTTGAAGACTATTGGATACTTCAAATTACCCCCCTTTAAGCAATACAAGGATATTTACCTTGTGATTCGTATGATTAAGATTAATAAACATTGAAATTATATGAATGAAAACTATTATTTAAATTAGTAACAACATCAAATTCAAATTTAAGCCAAGATAAATGTGTACACATTTCATTAATTGTTTGTAGATACCCTAATGTATAGGTATGAATATAAAATTTATAATATTATAAACAAATTTTCATTTCAACGTACTAAGTCTGTGAATCTCACAGAAACACCCATTTCAATATACCAACATGTTAAAGTAAATTAAAGTATGAACCGTTTGTGTATGTACTGAAACTAGAAACGTCCGTTTGTGTATAAGTATATTTTATATTGCGACTAGCTAACCCGGCACGATGTAAACTTTCCTCTACCAAATTGGTTGTTGTATGTGGGAAACGGTTAGCTGCTGAACATGTATTTAAATGTTTAGCTGTGTTAAATATTTGTATTCCCTTTAAATTGTTTATTTAAATCGTCATACATGTGTATTATTAGACAAAGGTGTCATATTAGACAAAGGTGTCAGACCAAATGGGAAATTAGTTAAATTGTGCGTATATACTAAAAATTACCTCCCTTTAAGTACTACCACGATTTTTTTCTTGTGATTCGTATGAATAAGTTTGATAAACATTTACATTTCAACTAGACGGCAACATTTATTGTGAAACAGATACTTCTGTGGTTTATATGTGTTCATGTCTGCACTTCTTCATCTAGAATTACTGCGTAATATATTATAGCATGTAAGGAACGGAATGGCATTAATGCCGAGCGCGAGGGTAAACAACGCCAAACAACAACAACAAGAAACAGATTACATTTACTGCGTGCCTTCTCTTGTTCACTGTTAAAGATACAGTATGATTTTCGCTTAAATAAATGTTTAACTGTGTTAAATATTTGTATTCCCTTTAAAATGTTTATTTAAATCGTCATGTACATGTGTATTATTAGACAAAGGTGTCAGACCAAATGGGATCTGACTCGTGATCTGGAGGTCACGGGTTCGATACCCGGTTGCGGCGACATTCTTTCGGGCGATTTTTCCATTGCCTCTCACCTCTGATCTATGTGAGAAAGTAGTCAGTGGCTTCGAAAGAATGTTGTGTAAGTACTGGTGTGGGAAAGCCAGGAAAACATGGGTAGGTGCACTGACCGCCGTGATATGACCAAAGCTGTTGAAAGCGGCGTTAAACTCCAAACAAACAAACAGACCAAATGAGAAATTAATTAAATTGTGCGTATATACTTCAAATTATCTCCCTTTAAGTACTACTAGGATTTTTTTCTTGTGATTCGTATGAATAAGTGCGATAAACATTAACATTTCAACTAGACGGCAACCTTTATTGTGAAACAGATTTTTTGTTCATGTCTGCACTTCTTCATCTAGAATTACAGCGTAATATATTATAGCATGTAAGGAACGGAATGTCATTAATGCCGAGCGCGAGGGTAAACAACGCCAAACAACAACAACAAGAAACAGATTACATTTATTGCGTACCTTTTTTTGTTCGTGGTTCCCGGTTTAACATACTATCGAACTAAAAAAAGCGTATGAGGCATGTAACCAATTCAGTTTACTGTTTATACAAGATACAGTAAGAATTTCGCTTAAATAAAAATGTACATATATTCAATTAATATACTGGCCTTTGTCTTTTGTTTTTAATTTGTAAAACTCACACATGTATATAGAGTGTAAAAGGGATGTTTTAAAAGTCATTACCTTAAATTAATGTACTTAGAAAGGACAAAGAGAAATCAAGATATGTGGTCAAGCTGGCAGGTCTAAATATTCTCCTTGACCGAAAATTAAAAGCATCCCTACAGGAAGCCGCCTCCTGGCGGCTTCCAACAAGACATTTCTATAATATAAAACAAACACCATTATCCAATGGGTGTATAAGAATGTCTAAGGTCATTGTAAATGCCATAATATTAACAAATGGGAAATGAATCCACCTGCCTGTTATGATAGACCCTACATGTTCTGCTGTGTTAATGTAGCGCTTAATTCGTAGATCGCAGCTGAAAAATACAGGATTGGTCAACCACTCAAAACACATAGGACATTGGATGACCAGCGTCATATATCGTAGCTCAACCATTGATCTACGACCTACGTTTTTGTGTTTTTCTGTGTTATTCTGTATCATTCTGTGTTTTGGCCCTTTCACACTATTGCGTATGAGAGAAACGTATTAGTTGCGTATGCAAATTCATAAATTAATTTTCATACGCACAAAAAGCCCTTGAAAATACAGAATTGTGTGTATACTTACCGTATTGAATCTATGAGTAGTGTATGAGTAGTGTGTCGCCAGTGTATATCCAGCGTAGTCTGCGTATGGCTAACGAATGAGTAGCGTATGAACTGCGCATGTTGAGTGTACCGCTATCACGTGACAAAGTGCCCATATAAATCCACGAAGAACTGTAGAAGATCCAGAAATTGGATCCTCTATATACACTTTATCAAAACGCTGGCAATACGCAGGGGATACGCAGGGGATACGCTTGTCATACGCCAATCATACGCTAGTTGTACGTTATGTCACTCAACCCAGATGTATATATACGTTGCAGATACGTCAGAGATACGTTAGAAGTACATTACGCATGCGCCATCAATACGCTAGCTGTATGGTACACCGTCATGCCAGTGTATGACCAGCGTACTCGACCTATGAGTAACGTACCCCTAGCGTAACTCGAGTGTTTTTCAGCGTATGCCTTGCGTCTGCTTTCCGTATAAACCATACGTCCGAATACGCACATATATTTTAGGCATGCTTAAAAAGAAATCTGCCTCACCTTATGCCGCGTATATGCCAGCCTATGCGACCGTGCTTGAAACGTATAAAATCTATGCCTAACGCACCCTTAGCGTATTTCAGCGTATACCAGCGTATGCGTGATATTTTCCATACGCTGGCATACGCTAGTACGATACGCAAAGGTGTGACAGCGCCATTACTTCATTCTGTGTAATTCTGTGTTAAGTTTACAACATACAGGTGTTTCTTGCCTTTCCTACCCCAGTTCTAAACACAACAGTCTTTTCAAGAAGTTGGCTGCTTTTCCACATAGACTACTTACCCGTTGGTAGAAGATGAATGACGCGTGTCGCCTTGACTTTTGTTAAACGTCAACAATAGCTGGAGTTTGAATTCACTGACAAAAGGACAATGTAAACACGTTCTGCAGATAAGTAACTTAGTATCAGTCATTGAATATACGGAAACCAGTATTAGTCTCACCGTGATTATCACAAACAACAAACAGTTCTTGTTTTGTAATTGCCGCGTTCTGTAATCACGATACACACGTAATGTTCATTTTGTGTTCATTTTACGGTATCTGAATTGAAAATCATGAATCTTTCTTTCTTCCTAATATCTCATATTCCTAATATATATCATGATTTTAATGATAGTTTACATTGGACTGAAATCAAAGTTTGAAAAAAAAAATAAAAAAAATTGTGTCTATTTTGCAGTAGTTATTGTCCAGATTATTTGACAGGTCTGGGCTGGGCATGATATGGTTCAATACAAATTAGTTGGTAACTCATGCATATAGCGTGCATGTTGAGCATAAAACTGAAATTTCATTGTTGATTCTGAACGCTAATAACGATAACATCCATACTACCTCTGCTGCAAAGACAACATGTTCCTATACCACAACATGATAACAGTTACAGAGGAATCCGCCGTGGTCGAGTGGTTAGCGTCGGGGATTTGAAACCGGGTGCCTCGGGTTCGATCCCCATAGTGGAGGCAAGGCAAATTTTCTAGCCTAGTACTGGTTTGTTTACCAAGGGATCATGAATAAGTGAACTATCGCCGTGATATAACTGAAATAATGTTGAAAGCGGCGTAAAACCTCAATAAAACAAAAAATAGTTACAACTTCTGTTCGAATGTTCTGAAATCATCAGTGTGCCCACAGGTATAGATACCATCTGGTTACAATAAAACCTTTAGTTTAGGTAACTATACAAATAAACAACTACCTCAATCAGGTGTATTTCATCTTTAATTACATAAATACGAAAATGAAAATATTACAACATTAATTAAAGTGTCATTTTTAAAATTGCATTGACCACATTCCAAAACCTGGGTAAATTCTTAATGTTGCACTTGTTAACGTCCATTACAATGCCATTTGTAACTTCACTGATCAAATTCTAAACCGTTGTAAATTCCTAATATTGCCAATAGAAGCTACACTTGTTTGAAACGCATATATTCGTCATTATCGTACGTCGCAATCACGTGGCCCCCGGACATGAGCACGATAGATTTCAATCGGAGTGGAA
>JASEVX010000015.1:28128508-28178508 GCA_031761405.1 Serripes groenlandicus | reverse complement strand
TTAGGGGTGAATAGTGTTAAAGAGGGAGATAGTTTTCTTCATTTAGGTGTAATCAATGATAAAAACATGTCGCTTGATCAATCAGTGCAAGAATGTTGTTCAAAGATAAGACAAACATATTTTAGTTTAAATGACTGTGGCATAAGTCGTGAATGCATGCATCCACTTTCCTTGAAGCGCATTTATGAAACGGTAGTTTTATCGAAAGCGCTTTATGGAAGTGAGCTATGGAATTGTTTAAGTGCATCACATCTGCAAAACCTCGAACGTGCACATAAGCAATGTATCAAGCATATTCAGAGAATGCCACGCTCCACTCCGTCCGTTATTGCTATGAGTTGTCTGGCCATTATGCCATTAGAAGCTTATATTGATAAAAGGAAATTAATTCTTTTCGGCCAACTCTGTAGGTTAGATACAGAAAAACGGATTAAAAGTATGTTTACATTTAGACTTCAATCTTTCATGAACAGACCTAGTAAAATACGCGGGTTTATGCCGGACATATTCCGCATTTTAGGTAAATACGGCTTAACCAGAGTATTAATGGAATATCTCTCTCACTCAATCTTCCCAAGCAGTGCCTCATGGAGAAAACTAGTGAATCAAACTGTGACACATGCAGTGGAAGAACAGATGTTTTCAAACATTGAAAGCAATCCCATTATGAGTAACTTTCAATATATTCACAGTAAATTTATACCATGTAACATATGGTACTTTAGTAGAATATACCGTAAACAACTGACATTTTGTTATACAGTAATACACGTTGTGTCTAGACTCTTTTCAAGAAAGTATGATATTTATTGTCCTCAGTGTAAGATAAATACTAATTGTGAAGTAACACACTTGCTGCTTTTCTGTCCAGATACTGAACATATACGTGAAGAACTGTGGAAAAAATTGTTATCTGCATTGGGAGAAAGCAATTTCCTTATGCTTACCAGCATGGCTCCGCAAGAACAAATTCTGCAGCTATTAAATGGATGTTTGTGTTTCACTCTCAGTAATGAATCAAGAGTCGTTTGTTTCAAACAGTGTATAAGATACATCCATAAACTAGCTAAATGCTCTTTGCATTCATGAATCATGGTAATCGGTGTAGACATACTCATATGTGTGTGTATATGTGTATGTATGCGCGTGTATGTATGTGTTTGTGTGTATGTGTAGATATGTATTTGTGTGTTTGTGTGTATTTGTATATGTGTATATGTGTGTGTATATATATGTATATATATATATATATGTGTGTGTATATATATGTGTGTATGTGTATGTATATATATGTGTATGTATGTATGTGTAGGTGTATGTGTGTGTATATGTATATGTGTGTGTGTATGTATATGTGTATGTATGTGTGTATAGTATTGCATACTGCATTGTTTGATTTCACTAATGTTCTATTTTGTCACATGTCTTTTTTATGTTTGTAATGTTTTGTCTTTCGTATAAATTGTATGTATGTAACACTCTCCGTTAATGGAGGCAATAAAGAACTACTACTACTACTACCAACCCTCGAACATTCACCGAGGTACCGTGGTTGTAAGGAGACCAGCCCTCCAACATTCACTCAGGTACCGTGGTTTAAAGGGCACCAGACCTCGAAGATTCACTCATGTACCGTGTTTTTAAGGGCATCAGCGGTTCGTGCCCTTAAAACCACGGCACCCGGATGTATGTTCGAGGGCTGATGCCCTTACAACCACGGTACCCGGTTGAATCTTCGAGGGCTGATGCTCTTAAAACCACGGTACCGGGGTGAATCTTCGAGGGCTAATGCCCTTAAAACCACGGTACATGAGTGAATCTCCGAGGTCTGGTGCCCTTAAAACCACGGTATCTGGGTGAATGTTCAAGGGCAGGTGTCCTTACAACCACGGTACCTCGGTGAATGTTCGAGGGTTGGTGCCCTTACAACCACGGTACCTGGGTGAATGTTCGAGGGTTGGTGTATTTACAACCACGGTACCTGGGTGAATGTTCGAGCGTTGGTGTCCTTACAACCACGGTACCTGGGTGAATGTTCGAGCATTCGTGACCTTACAACCACGGTACCTGGGTGAATCTTCGAGGGTTCGTTACCTTACAACCACGGTACTCGGATGAATGCTCGAGGGCTGGTGTCCTTAAAACCACGGTACCTGGGTGAATGTTCGAGGGTTCGTGACCTTAAAACCACGATACCTGGGTGAATCTTTGAGGGCTGGTGACCTTACAATCACGGTACCCGGGTGAATCTTCGAGGGCTGGTGCCCTTAAAACCACGGTACCTGGGTGAATCATCGAGGGCTGGTGCCCTTACAACCAGGGTACTCGGGTGAATGTTCGAGGGTTCGTGCCCTTAAAACCACGGCACCCGGATGAATGTTCGAGGGCTGATGCCCTTACAACCACGGTACCCGGTTGAATCTTCGAGGGCTGGTGCTCTTAAAACCACGGTACCGGGGTGAATCTTCGAAGGCTAATGCCCTTAAAACCGCGGTACATGAGTGAATCTCCGAAGGTCTGGTGCCCTTAAAACCACGGTATCTGGGTGAATGTTCAAGGGCAGGTGTCCTTACAACCACGGTACCTCGGTGAATGTTCGAGGGTTGGTGCCCTTACAACCACGTTACCTGGGTGAATGTTCGAGGGTTGGTGTCCTTACAACCACGGTACCTGGGTGAATGTTCGAGCATTCGTGACCTTACAACCACGGTACCTGGGTGAATCTTTGAGGGCTGGTGCCCTTACAACCACGGTACTTGGGTGAATTTTCGAGGGCTGATGCCCTTAAAAACACGGTACATGAGTGAATGTTCGAGGTCTGGTGCCCTTAAAACCACGGTACCTTGGTGAATGTTCGAGGGCTGGTCCCCTTACAACCACGGTACCTCGGTGAATGTTCGAGGGTTGGTGCCCTTACAACCACGGTACCTGGGTGAATGTTCGAGGGTTCGTGTATTTACAACCACGGTACCTGGGTGAATGTTCGAGGGTTCGTGACCTTAAAACCACGGTACCTGGGTGAATGTTCGAGGGTTCGTGTATTTACAACCACGGTACCTGGGTGAATGTTCGAGCGTTCGTGACCTTACAACCACGGTACCTGTGTGAATCTTTGAGGGCTGGTGCCCTTACAACCACGGTACATGGGTGAATCTTCGAGGATTCGTGCCCTTACAACCACGCCACTCGGGTGAATCTTCGAGGGTTCGTGACCTTACAACGACGGTACTCGGGTGAATGTTCGAGGGCTGATGCCCTTAAAACCACGATACCTGGGTGAATGTTCGAGGGTTCGTGACCTAACAACCACGGTACCTGGGTGAATCTTCGAGGGCTGGTGCCATTACCTGGGTGAATGTTCGAGGGTTCGTGCCCTTACAATCACGGCACTCGGTGAATGTTCGAGGGTTCGTGACCTTAAAACCACTGTACCTGGGTGAATCTTCGAGGGCTGGTGCCTTTACAACCACGGTACTCGGGTGAATGTTCGAGGGCCGGTGTCCTTAAAACCACGGTACCTGGGTGAATGTTCGAGGGTTCGTGACCTTACAACCACGGTACCTGGGTAAATGTTCAAGGGTTGGTGTCCTTAAACCACGGTACCTGGGTGAATATTCGAGGGTTCGTGACCTTAAAACCACGGTACCTGGGTGAATGTTCGAGGGTTGGTGCCCTTAAAACAACGGTACCTGGGTGAATGTTCGCGGGTTCGTGACCTTACAACCACGGTACCTGGGTGAATCTTCGAGGGCTGGTACCCTTAAAACAACGGTACCTGGTTGAATGTTCGAGGGTTCGTGCACTTACAACCACGGCAGTCGGGTGAATGTTCGAGGGTTCGTGACCTTACAACCACGGTACTCGGGTGAATGTTCGAGGGCTGGTGCCCTTAAAACCACAGTACCTGGGTGAATGTTCGAGGGTTCGTTACCTTACAACCACGGTACCCGGGTTAATCTTTGAGGGCTGGTGCCCTTAAAACCAGGGTACCTGGGTGAATCTTCAAGGGCTGGTGCCCTTACAACCAGGGTACTCGGGTGAATGTTCGTGGGTTCGTGCCTTTAAAACCACGGCACCCGGGTAAATGTTCGAGGGCTGATGCCCTTATAACCACGGTACCCGGTTGAATCTTCGAGGGCTGGTGCCCTTAAAACCACGGTACCTGGGTGAGTCTTCGAGGGTTCGGGCCCTTACAACTACGGTACCTGGGTGAATGTTCGAGGGTTGGTGTCCTTACAACCACGGTACCTAGGTGAATGTTCGAAGGTTCGTGACCTTACAACTACGGTACCTGGGTGAATGTTCGAGGGTTCGTTACCTTACAACCACGGTACCCGGGTGAATCTTCGAGGGCTGGTGCCATTACCTGGGTGAATGTTCGAGGGTTCGTGCCCTTACAATCACGGCACTCGGTGATTGTTCGAGGGTTCGTGACCTTAAAACCACTGTACCTGGGTGAATCTTCGAGGGCTGGTGCCTTTACAACCACGGTACTCGGGTGAATGTTCGAGGGCTGGTGTCCTTAAAACCACGTTACCTGGGTGAATGTTCGAGGGTTCGTGACCTTACAACCACGGTACCTGGGTGAATGTTCGAGGGTTGGTGTCCTTAAACCACGGTACCTGGGTGAATATTCGAGGGTTCGTGACCTTAAAACCACGGTACCTGGGTGAATGTTTGAGGGTTGGTGCCCTTAAAACAACGGTACCTGGTTGTAAGGTCACCAACCCTCGAACATTCACCCAGGTACCGTGGTTGTAAGGTCACAAACCCTCGAACATTCACCCAGGTACCGTGGTTTTAAGGTCACGAACTCTCGAACATTCACCCAGGTACCGTGGTTGTAAGGTCACAAACCCTCGAACATTCACCCAGGTACAGTGGTTTTAAGGTCACGAACTCTCGAACATTCACCCAGGTACCGTGGTTGTAAGGTCACAAACCCTCGAACATTCACCCAGGTACCGTGGTTTTAAGGTCACGAACTCTCGAACATTCACCCAGGTACCGTGGTTGTAAGGTCACAAACCCTCCAACATTCACCCAGGTAAGGGCACCAACCCTCCAACATTCACCCAGGTACCGTGGTTTTAAGGGCACCAACCCTCCAACATTCACCCAGGTACCGTGGTTTTAAGGTCACGAACCCTCCAACATTCACCCAGGTACCGTGGTTTTAAGGTCACGAACCCTCCAACATTCACCCAGGTAAGGGCACCAACCCTCCAACATTCACCCAGGTAAGGGTACCAACCCTCCAACATTCACCCAGGTAAGGGCACCAACCCTCCAACATTCACCCAGGTAAGGGCACCAACCCTCCAACATTCACCAAGGTACCGTGGTTTTAAGGGCACCAACCCTCGAACATTCACCCAGGTACCGTGGTTTTAAGGTCAGCAACCCTCCAACATTCACCCAGGTACCGTGGTTTTAAGGTCACCAACCCTCCAACATTCACCCAGGTACCGTGGTTTTAAGGGCACCAACCCTCCAACATTCACCCAGGTACCGTGGTTTTAAGGGCACCAACCCTCCAACATTCACCCAGGTACCGTGGTTTTAAGTGCACCAACCCTCCAACATTCACCCAGGTACCGTGGTTTTAAGGTCACCAACCCTCCAACATTCACCCAGGTACCGTGGTTTTAAGGTCACCAACCCTCCAACATTCACCCAGGTAAGGGCACCAATCCTCCAACATTCACCCAGGTACCGTGGTTGTAAGGGCTAACCCTCATCCTTCGAAGTAGAGTTACTCAAGACCTGTACAAAATTGGCGAATAGCATTTTCTAAAATCATCACCTGACTTCAAATAATAGGTCTGAATAATAATTATAATAATAATAATAACATGGACACTATATTACAGTAATATAGTGTTCCTGATAATAACAACAACAACAATAATATTATTTTAATAATAATAATAATAATAATAAAAGTAATAATAAAAATAATAATTACGATAATAACAATATCTTAATTTAATGAAGTACACACACATTTTATCTAGCATATGTATGGCCTTCAACTTAAATATCTCATAATATTCATTCATGCACACACACATACTAACACCTATATCAACACTTGCATATGCACGCATACATACACACATATAAACATATACATACACATACATACACACATATATGCATATACATACACATACATACACACATATATGCATATGCATACACATACATACCCATATACTTACATACACATCCTCATACATACATATATAAATATCAACAGACACGCATACATAACCTAATCGTATACATGTAATGATAAGCAAAAATATATATACATGTATGCAAACAAGCATATACTGATTTAACTTGTTATCAACTTCGCGACAGACACTCAGCAGCTTATAGACGGAATATAACACAATTTCATGATCAATAAACAGTCATATACATGTATAATCTAAGTAGGTAATACTCAAGAATGTAGCAAACATTTTAATTCTTTTCCTTAAATGTTGTCACACTAAGCGATGCTTGTAAGTCACAAGGGATATTATTCCATATAAATTTACTATAATATGTGTGAATGATTTTTTTCATACAATTGGTATCTTTCAAAACAAGATCCTTATTTGATATTGATCGTAGTGAATGGGTTTTATTTTCAGAATCATATCTGCCATGTATGATGGTACCATATTGTTCATGGTTTTATAAATAAGGACAGCTGTATAAAACTTACATCATTCATAAATTTTAAGCCACTTTAATTCTGTGAAATGTTTTACTGAACGAGTTTTTGTCGATATTTTAAGTATGAATTTGGCAATTCTCTTTTTAAGAAAAATACCTTATTCGTATGACGATTTTATCCGCTATGAAATTAGTAATCAGAGAGAGTATTGATCGAGACAGATTCCTGTATGAATCTGCAGGCTTACTCACAATGGACAACACAAATATCACAAAGGTCCTTACGATATGCTTGACCCCATTTCCCTCATACAGACATTATTTGCCTCCTCCTCAGCAGACGAAAACTTGTCGGAATTGGGCCAATAACTCACTCTGAACCATTTGTTCTATATATTCGTACGTTGTGTATTACTGCCCGTAGTTTCACTTCGCCTCTTGACGTCATGGTTTTTTGAAGTCTCTTTTAGATATGACGTTGTTCTTTTTACGATATTTCTGTACATGCAATTGCTACACACATAAAAATAACAGGATATGACGTCGAGACGTCGCACTAACGGCAGTAACGTAATGAGTAACGTAAAATTGGTGTGCGCCGGGTGGACGTTACTAGGTTTCCATAGTATTATAGGTATAATATGAATGCAAATGCACCAATTTTACATTTATTTCATTCCATGAAAACAAAACTTATAAGACTAACACTCGTACACTATTTGAACTCTGTCTCAAAGTAACACGTGACTTCAAATAAGTAACATGCTATTCTTAGATTGTTGGGAATCTCTCCATATCTGTTGTTGTTGTTGTTGTTGTTGTTGTTAAAATTATACAAATATCAATCTCATTTAACACCAGGCCTTAACATCGCAGCAGTAATGACCAGTAAAGTATTTTCGACTGATTTCAATGAACCAGTAAAGTATTTTCGACAGATTTAAATGAACCAGTAAAGTATTTTCGACTGATTTCAATGAACCAGAAAAGTATTTTTGACTGATTTCAATGAACCAGTAAAGTATTTTCGACTGATTTCAATGAACAGTAAAGTATTTTCGACTAATTTCAATGAACAGTAAGGTATTTTCGACTAATTTCAATGAACCAGTAAAGTATTTTTGACTTATTTTAATGAACAGTAAAGTATTTTCGATTGATTGCAATGAACCAGTTAAGTATTTTCGACTAATTTGAATGAACAGTAAAGTATTTTTCGACTAATTTCAATGAAAATTAAAGTATTTTCGACTGATTTCAATGAACAGTAAAGTATTTTCGATTTATTTCAATGAACAGTTAAGTGTTTTCGACTGACTGCAATGAATAGTAAAGTATTTTCGACTAATTTCAATGAACAGTAAAGTATTTTCGACTGATTTCAATGAACAATACAGTATTTTCCACTGATTTCAATGAACAGTAAAGTATTGTCGACTGACTGCAATGAACCAGTAAAGTATTTTCCACTGATTTCAATGAACCAGTAAAGTATTTTCGACTAATTTCAATGAACAGTAAAGTATTTTCGACTGATTTCAATGAACAGTAAAGTATTTTCGACTAATTTCAATGAACAGTAAAGTATTTTCGACTGATTTCAATGAACAGTAAAGTATTTTCGACTAATTTCAATGAACCAGTAAAGTATTTTCGACTGATTTCAATGAACAGTAAAGTTTTTTCGACTAATTTCAATGAACAGCAAAATATTTTCGACTGATTTCAATGAACAGTAAAGTATTTTCGACTAATTTCAATGAACAGTAAATTATTTTCGACTAATTTCAATGAACAGTAAAGTATTTTCGACTGATTTTAATGAACAGTAAAGTATTTTTGACTAATTTCAATGAACAGTAAAATATTTTCGACTGATTTCAATGAACAGTAAAGTATTTTTGACTAATTTCAATGAACAGTAATTTATTTTCGACTAATTTCAATGAACAGTAAAGTTTTTTGACTAATTTCAATGAACAGTAAAGTATTTTCGATTATTTTCAATGAACAGTAAAGTATTTTCGACTGACTGCAATTAACCAGTAAAGTATTTTTGACTGATTTCAATGAACCAGTAAATTATTTTCGACTAATTTCAATGAACAGTGAAGTATTTTCGACTGATATCAATGAACTGTAAAGTATTTTCGACTGATTTCAATGAACAGTAAAGTATTTTCGACTAATTTCAATGAACAGTAAAGTATTTTCGACTTATTTCAATGAAAAGTAAAGTATGTTCGATTAATTTCAATGAACAGTAAATATTTTCGACTAATTTCAATGAACAGTAAAGTATTTTCGATTAATTTCAATGAACAGTAAAGTATTTTCGACTAATTTCAATGAAGAGTAAAGTATTTTCGACTAATTTCAATGAACAGTAAAGTATTTTCGACTGATTTCAATAAACAGTAAAGTATTTTCGACTGATTTCAATGAACAGTAAAGTATTTTCGACTGATTTCAATGAACAGTAAAGTATTTGCGACTCATTGCAATGAACCAGTAAGTATTTTCGACTGATTTCAATGAACAGTTAAGTATTTTCGACTGATTTCAATGAACACTAAAGTACTGATTTCAATGAGATATAAAGTTTACGAATGCTAACGAGCTTGTTTTATGATTTCAGATAAGTGAACATGCAGAGATCCGTACCTAACCCAGACTAAAGGGGAAGAGATTCAGACTAGGCAAAGGGACCAGATAAGGGAAAGAGGACCATATAGGGGAAGGGGATCAGATAATGGAAATGGGGCCAGGTAAGGGAAAGGTTCCATATATGGAAAAGGGGTTCAGAAAATGGAAAGGGAAAAGGAGTCCTATAAGGGAAGGGTGTCAGATAAAGGCAATGGGACCATATAAGGGAAAGGGACTAGATAAGGGGAAGGGACTGTATAAAGGAAGGGGACTAGATAAGGGAAATGGGCCAGATAACGGAAAGGGCCATGTAAAGAAAAGGGGTCCTATAAGGGAATGGGCGTCAGATAAAGGCAATAATGGGACCATATAAGGGAAATGGGCCAGCTAAGGGAAAGGGACTAGATAATGGGAAGACATCAGATAAGACAAAGGGACTCGATAAGGTAAATGTGACAATATAAGGTAAATGGGCCAGATAAGGGAAAGGGGGCAGATAAGGGAAAAGGGCGAGATAAGGGAAAGGGGTTCAGATTGACGGTTACTTAACGGTTGATAAGTAGATGGATTGTTTTCCCATCTTGACAAGTTCTTATTATCCACAAAATGATTACAAAATGTATCCTCTCCAGATGTGTCCAATGTCATCTGTATCCGGGCAAAGAGAATTCTCTCACCTTGATGATACAATGTCATCTGTATCCGGGCAAGGGAAATTATCTCACCTCGATGATACAATGTCATCTGTATCCGGGCAAGGAGAATTCTCTCACCTCGATGATACAATGTCATCTGTATCCGGGCAAGGAGAATTAACTCACCTCGATGATACAACAATGTCTATTGTATCCGGGCAAGGAGAATTATCTCACCTCGATGATACAACAATGTCATCTGTATCCGGGCAAGGAGAATTCTCTCACCTCGATGATACAACAATGTCGTCTGTATCTGGGCAAGGCGAATTATCTCACCTCGATGATACAACAATGTCATCTGTATCCGGGCGAGGAGAATTCTCTCACCTCGATGATACAACAATGTCATCTGTATCCGGGCGAGGAAAATTCTCTCACCTCGATGATACAATGTCATCTGTATCCGGGCGAGGAAAATTCTCTCACCGATGATACAATGTCATCTGTATCCGGGCGAGGAAAATTCTCTCACCGATGATACAATGTCATCTGTATCCGGGCGAGGAAAATTCTCTCACCGATGATACAATGTCATCTGTATCCGGGCAAGTAGAATTCTCTCACCTCGATGATACAACAATGTCGTCTGTATCCGGGCAAGGAGAATTCTCTCACCTCGATGCTACAATGTCATCTGTATCCGGGCAAGAAGAATTCTCTCACCTCGATGAAACAACAATGTCATATGTATCCGGGCAAGGGAAATTCTCTCACCTCGATGATACAATGTCATCTGTATCCGGGCAAGGGAAATTCTCTCACCTCCATGATACAATGTCCTCTGTATCCGGGCAAGGGAAATTCTCTCACCTCGATGATACAATGTCATCTGTATCCGGGCAAGGGAAATTCTCTCACCTCGATGATACAATGTCATCTGTATCCGGGCAAGGAGAATTCTCTCACCTCGATGATAAAACAATGTTGTCTGTATCCGGGAAAGGAGAATTATCTCACCTTGATGATACAATGTCATGAGTTTCCGGGAAAGGTGAATTCCGTTACCTCGATGATACAACAATGTCGTATGTATCTGGGCAAGGCGAATTCTCTCACCTCGATGATACAATGTCATCTGTATCCGGGCAAGGAAAATTCTCTCACATCGATGATACAACAATGTCATCTGTATCCGGGCAAGGAAAATTATCTTACCTCGATGATACAATGTCATCTGTATCCGGGCATGGATAATTCTCTCACCTCGATAATACAACAATGTCATCTGTATCCGGGCAAGGTAAATTATCTCACCTCGATGATAAAATGTCATCTGTATCCGGGCAAGGGAACTTCTCTCACCTCGATGATACAATGTCGTCTGTATCCGGGCAAGGGAAATTCTCTAACCTCGATGATACAATGTCATCTGTATCCGGGCAAGGATAATTCTCTCACCTCGATGATACAACAATGTCATCTGTATCCGGGCGAGGAAAATTCTCTCACCTCGATGATAAAATGTCATCTGTATCCGGGCAAGGGAACTTCTCTCACCTCGATGATACAATGTCATCTGTATCCGGGCAAGTAAAATTCTCTCACCTCGATGATACAACAATGTCGTCTGTATCCGGGCAAGGAGAATTATCTCACCTCGATGCTACAATGTCATCTGTATACGAGCAAGGAGAATTCTCTCACCTCGATGATACAACAATGTCATCTGTATCCGGGCAAGGGAAATTATCTCACCTCGATGATACAATGTCACCTGTATACGGGAAAGGGAAATTCTCTCACCTAGATGATACAATGTCGTCTGTATCCGGGAAATGAGAATTCTCTCACCTCGATGATACAATGTCATCTGTATCCGGGAAAGGTGAATTCTCTCACCTGGATGATACAACAATGTTGTCTGTATCCGGGAAAGGAGAATTCTCTCACCTCGATGATACAATGTCATCTGTATCCGGGAAAGGAGAATTCTCTCACCTAGATGATACAATGTCGTCTGTATCCGGGAAAGGAGATTTCTCGCACCTCGATGATACAACAATGTTATCTGTATCCGGGAAAGGAGATTTCTCTCACCTCAATGATACAACAGTGTCATCTGTATCCGGGAAAGGGGAATTCTCTCACCTCGATGATACAACAATGTTGTCTGTATCCGGGAAAGGAGAATTCTCTCACCTCGATGATACAATGTCATCTGTATTCGGGAAAGGAGATTTCTCTCACCTCGATGATACAACAATGTCATCTGTATACGGGAAAGGAGATTTCTCTCACCTCGATGATACAACAGTGTTAACTGAATCCGGGAAAGGGAAATTCTCTCGTCTCGATGATACAATGTCATCTGTATCCGGGAAAGGGGAATTCTCCTAATTCGATGATACAACAATGTCATCTGTATCCGGGAAAGGAGATTTCTCTCACCTCGATGATACAATGTCATCTGTATCCGGGAAAGGGGAATTCTCCTAATTCGATGATACAACAATGTCATCTGTATCCGGGAAAGGAGATTTCTCTCACCTCAATGATACAACAATGTCATCTGTATCCGGGAAAGGTGAATTATCTCACCTCGATGATACAACAGTGTCATCTGTATACGGGAAAGGGGAATTCTCTCACCTCGATGATACAATAGTGTCGTCTGTATACGGGAAAGGTGAATTATCTCACCTCGATGATACAACAATGTCGTCTGTATCCGGGAAAGGGGAATTCTCTCACCTCGATGATACAACAATGTCGTCTGTATCCGGGAAAGGTGAATTCTCAGACCTCGATGATACAATGTCATCTGTATCCAGGAAAAGGGAATTCTCTCACCTGGATGATACAACAATGTGGCCTGTATCCGGGAAAGGAGAATTCTCTCACTTCGATGATACAACAATGTCATCTGTATCCGGGAAAGTGGAATTCTCTCACATCGATGATACAACAATGTCGTCTGTATCCGGGAAAGGAGAATTCTCTCACCTCGATGATACAACAATGTCGTCTGTATACGGGAAAGGGGAATTCTCTCACCTTGATGATTCAACAATGTCATTTGTATCCGGGAAAGGAGATTTCTCTCACCTCGATGATACAACAATGTCGTCTGTATACGGGAAAGGGGAATTCTCTCACCTCGATGATACAACAGTGTCAACTGTATCCGGGAAAAGAGAATTCTCTCACCTCGATGATACAATAGTGTCAACTGTATCCGGGAAAGGGGAATTCTCTCACCTCGATGATACAATAGTGTCATCTGTATACGGGGAAGGAGATTTCTCTCACCTCGATGATACAATAGTGTCATCTGTATACGGGAAAGGAGATTTCTCTCACCTCGATGATACAACAGTGTCGTCTGTATACGGGAAAGGAGAATTCTCTCACCTCGATGATACAATGTCGTCTGTATCCGGGAAAGGGGAATTCTCTCACCTCGATGATACAATAGTGTCAACTGTATCCGGGAAAGGAGATTTCTCTCACCTCGATGATACAACAGTGTCGTCTGTATACGGGAAAGGAGAATTCTCTCACCTCGATGATACAATAGTGTCGTCTGTATACGGGAAAGGTGAATTCTCTCACCTCGATGATACAACAGTGTCGTCTGTATACGGGAAAGGAGAATTCTCTCACCTCGATGATACAATAGTGTCGTCTGTATACGGGAAAGGTGAATTCTCTCACCTCGATGATACAATAGTGTCGTCTGTATACGGGAAAGGTGAATTCTCTCACCTCGATGATACAACAGTGTCGTCTGTATACGGGAAAGGAGAATTCTCTCACCTCGATGATACAATAGTGTCGTCTGTATACGGGAAAGGTGAATTCTCTCACCTCGATGATACAACAATGTCATCTGTATACGGGAAAGGTGAATTCTCTCACATCGATGATACAACAATGTCGTCTGTATCCGGGAAAGGAGAATTCTCTCACCTCGATGATACAATAGTGTCGTCTGTATACGGGAAAGGAGAATTCTCTCACCTCGATGATACAATAGTGTCGTCTGTATACGGGAAAGGAGAATTCTCTCACCTCGATGATACAATAGTGTCGTCTGTATACGGGAAAGGTGAATTCTCTCACCTCGATGATACAACAGTGTCGTCTGTATACGGGAAAGGTGAATTCTCTCACCTCGATGATACAATAGTGTCGTCTGTATACGGGAAAGGTGAATTCTCTCACCTCGATGATACAATAGTGTCGTCTGTATCCGGGAAAGGAGAATTCTCTCACCTCGATGATACAATAGTGTCGTCTGTATACGGGAAAGGAGAATTCTCTCACATCGATGATACAATAGTGTCGTCTGTATACGGGAAAGGAGAATTCTCTCACCTCGATGATACAACAGTGTCGTCTGTATACGGGAAAGGTGAATTCTCTCACCTCGATGATACAATAGTGTCGTCTGTATACGGGAAAGGGGAATTCTCTCACCTCGATGATACAACAGTGTCGTCTGTATACGGGAAAGGAGATTTCTCTCACCTCGATGATACAATACTGTCGTCTGTATACGGGAAAGGAGAATTCTCTCACCTCGATGATACAATAGTGTCGTCTGTATACGGGAAAGGGGAATTCTCTCACCTCGATGATACAACAGTGTCGTCTGTATACGGGAAAGGAGAATTCTCTCACCTCGATGATACAACAGTGTCGTCTGTATACGGGAAAGGAGAATTCTCTCACCTCGATGATACAACAGTGTCGTCTGTATACGGGAAAGGAGAATTCTCTCACATCGATGATACAATAGTGTCGTCTGTATACGGGAAAGGAGAATTCTCTCACCTCGATGATACAACAGTGTCGTCTGTATACGGGAAAGGTGAATTCTCTCACCTCGATGATACAACAATGTCGTCTGTATCCGGGAAAGGAGAATTCTCTCACCTCGATGATACAACAGTGTCGTCTGTATACGGGAAAGGGGAATTCTCTCACCTCGATGATACAATAGTGTCGTCTGTATACGGGAAAGGAGAATTCTCTCACCTCGATGATACAATGTCGTCTGTATCCGGGAAAGGAGAATTCTCTCACCTCGATGATACAATAGTGTCAACTGTATCCGGGAAAGGAGAATTCTCTCACATCGATGATACAACAGTGTCGTCTGTATACGGGAAAGGAGAATTCTCTCACCTCGATGATACAATGTCGTCTGTATCCGGGAAAGGAGAATTCTCTCACCTCGATGATACAATAGTGTCAACTGTATACGGGAAAGGAGAATTCTCTCACATCGATGATACAACAGTGTCGTCTGTATACGGGAAAGGAGAATTCTCTCACCTCGATGATACAACAGTGTCGTCTGTATCCGGGAAAGGGGAATTCTCTCACCTCGATGATACAACAGTGTCGTCTGTATACGGGAAAGGAGAATTCTCTCACCTCGATGATACAACAGTGTCGTCTGTATACGGGAAAGGGGAATTCTCTCACCTCGATGATACAATAGTGTCAACTGTATCCGGGAAAGGAGAATTCTCTCACCTCGATGATACAACAGTGTCAACTGTATCCGGGAAAGGGGAATTCTCTCACCTCGATGATACAACAGTGTCGTCTGTATACGGGAAAGGAGAATTCTCTCACCTCGATGATACAACAGTGTCATCTGTATACGGGAAAGGGGAATTCTCTCACCTCGATGATACAATAGTGTCAACTGTATCCGGGAAAGGAGAATTCTCTCACCTCGATGATACAATAGTGTCAACTGTATACGGGAAAGGGGAATTCTCTCACCTCGATGATACAATAGTGTCAACTGTATCCGGGAAAGGAGAATTCTCTCACCTCGATGATACAATAGTGTCAACTGTATCCGGGAAAGGAGAACTCTCTCACCTCGATGATACAATAGTGTCAACTGTATCCGGGAAAGGGGAATTCTCTCACCTTGATGATACAATAGTGTCGTCTGTATACGGGAAAGGAGATTTCTCTCACCTCGATGATACAACAGTGTCGTCTGTATCCGGGAAAGGTGAATTCTCTCACCTCGATGATACAATAGTGTCGTCTGTATACGGGAAAGGTGAATTCTCTCACCTCGATGATACAATAGTGTCGTCTGTATACGGGAAAGGGGAATTCTCTCACCTTGATGATACAATAGTGTCGTCTGTATACGGGAAAGGAGAATTCTCTCACCTCGATGATACAATAGTGTCGTCTGTATACGGGAAAGGGGAATTCTCTCACCTCGATGATACAATGTCGTCTGTATCCGGGAAAGGAGAATTCTCTCACCTCGATGATACAACAGTGTCGTCTGTATACGGGAAAGGGGAATTCTCTCACCTCGATGATACAACAGTGTCGTCTGTATACGGGAAAGGAGAATTCTCTCACCTCGATGATACAACAGTGTCGTCTGTATACGGGAAAGGGGAATTCTCTCACCTCGATGATACAATAGTGTCAACTGTATCCGGGAAAGGGGAATTCTCTCACCTCGATGATACAACAGTGTCGTCTGTATACGGGAAAGGAGAATTCTCTCACCTCGATGATACAACAGTGTCGTCTGTATACGGGAAAGGGGAATTCTCTCACCTCGATGATACAACAGTGTCGTCTGTATACGGGAAAGGGGAATTCTCTCACCTCGATGATACAACAGTGTCGTCTGTATACGGGAAAGGAGAATTCTCTCACCTCGATGATACAACAGTGTCGTCTGTATACGGGAAAGGGGAATTCTCTCACCTCGATGATACAATAGTGTCAACTGTATCCGGGAAAGGAGAATTCTCTCACCTCGATGATACAACAGTGTCGTCTGTATACGGGAAAGGTGAATTCTCTCACCTCGATGATACAATAGTGTCGTCTGTATACGGGAAAGGGGAATTCTCTCACCTCGATGATACAATAGTGTCGTCTGTATACGGGAAAGGTGAATTCTCTCACCTCGATGATACAATAGTGTCGTCTGTATCCGGGAAAAGAGAATTCTCTCACCTCGATGATACAACAGTGTCATCTGTATCCGGGAAAGGGGAATTCTCTCACCTCGATGATACAATAGTGTCGTCTGTATACGGGAAAGGAGAATTCTCTCACCTCGATGATACAATAGTGTCATCTGTATACGGGAAAGGAGAATTCTCTCACCTCGATGATACAACAGTGTCGTCTGTATACGGGAAAGGAGAATTCTCTCACCTCGATGATACAACAGTGTCGTCTGTATACGGGAAAGGGGAATTCTCTCACCTCGATGATACAATAGTGTCGTCTGTATACGGGAAAGGTGAATTCTCTCACCTCGATGATACAATAGTGTCAACTGTATCCGGGAAAGGAGAATTCTCTCACCTCGATGATACAACAGTGTCGTCTGTATACGGGAAAGGTGAATTCTCTCACCTTGATGATACAACAGTGTCGTCTGTATACGGGAAAGGTGAATTCTCTCACCTCGATGATACAACAATGTCGTCTGTATACGGGAAAGGAGATTTCTCTCACCTCGATGATACAACAGTGTCGTCTGTATACGGGAAAGGAGATTTCTCTCACCTCGATGATACAATAGTGTCGTCTGTATACGGGAAAGGGGAATTCTCTCACCTCGATGATACAACAGTGTCGTCTGTATACGGGAAAGGAGAATTCTCTCACCTCGATGATACAATAGTGTCGTCTGTATACGGGAAAGGTGAATTCTCTCACCTCGATGATACAACAGTGTCGTCTGTATACGGGAAAGGGGAATTCTCTCACCTCGATGATACAACAGTGTCGTCTGTATACGGGAAAGGAGAATTCTCTCACCTCGATGATACAACAGTGTCGTCTGTATACGGGAAAGGAGAATTCTCTCACCTCGATGATACAACAGTGTCGTCTGTATACGGGAAAGGGGAATTCTCTCACCTCGATGATACAATAGTGTCGTCTGTATACGGGAAAGGAGAATTCTCTCACCTCGATGATACAACAGTGTCGTCTGTATACGGGAAAGGAGAATTCTCTCACCTCGATGATACAACAGTGTCGTCTGTATACGGGAAAGGAGAATTATCTCACCTCGATGATACAACAGTGTCGTCTGTATACGGGAAAGGGGAATTCTCTCACCTCGATGATACAACAGTGTCGTCTGTATACGGGAAAGGAGAATTATCTCACCTCGATGATACAATAGTGTCGTCTGTATACGGGAAAGGGGAATTATCTCACCTCGATGATACAACAGTGTCGTCTGTATACGGGAAAGGAGAATTATCTCACCTCGATGATACAATAGTGTCGTCTGTATACGGGAAAGGTGAATTCTCTCACCTTGATGATACAACAGTGTCGTCTGTATCCGGGAAAGGAGAATTATCTCACCTCGATGATACAACAGTGTCGTCTGTATACGGGAAAGGGGAATTCTCTCACCTCGATGATACAACAGTGTCGTCTGTATACGGGAAAGGAGATTTCTCTCACCTCGATGATACAATGTCGTCTGTATCCGGGAAAGGAGAATTCTCTCACCTCGATGATACAACAATGTCAACTGTATCCGGGAAAGGGGAATTCTCTCACCTCGATGATACAATAGTGTCGTCTGTATACGGGAAAGGTGAATTCTCTCACCTCGATGATACAATAGTGTCGTCTGTATACGGGAAAGGAGAATTCTCTCACCTCGATGATACAACAGTGTCGTCTGTATACGGGAAAGGGGAATTCTCTCACCTCGATGATACAACAGTGTCGTCTGTATACGGGAAAGGAGATTTCTCTCACCTCGATGATACAATGTCGTCTGTATCCGGGAAAGGAGAATTCTCTCACCTCGATGATACAACAGTGTCAACTGTATCCGGGAAAAGAGAATTCTCTCACCTCGATGATACAACAGTTTCAACTGTATCCGGTAAAGGAGAATTCTCTCACCTCGATGATACAATGTCATCTGTATCCGGGAAAGGTGATTTCTCTCACCTTGATGATACATTCAAGCTTAAGCGTCTCTGCACTAATTAATTTGGGAAAAACAAAAAATATTTATCATAAGCAATTCCCCCTTATTTCACAACGTTTTCTAAAAGTGATAAAAAGCGAGCAACTTCTCCATGTGCGACAACGTTTTCTAAAAGTGATAAAAAGCGAGCAACTTCTCCATGTGAGACAACGTTTTCTAAAAGTGATAAAAAGCGAGCAACTTCTCCATGTGCGACAACGTTTTCTAAAAGTGATAAAAAGCGAGCAACTTCTCCATGTGCGACAACGTTTTCTAAAAGTGATAAAAAGCCAGCAACTTCTCCATGTGCGACAACGTTTTCTAAAGTGTTTGATGCTAGCAACTTATCCGTGTGCGACAACGTTTTCAAATGTCGTCTGCTAAAGATTCATTGAAATTTGTCTGCATGGCGGAAATCCTTGTCTTAAATGACATAAAACATGTCAGAAAAGGATCATCCAACGAAGCGTTATAGAGAGATGACCGACCAATTTTAAGTGTGACATCTTTAGCATCACGTGACAGGGGAAAGGAAATATCAGGTTTAGATCAGTGTATATTAAATAGATTGAAATTGCAAAATTACCATAAAAGCTTTTATCATCTGTGCATCCTGTAATATATACGACTATTAGTCGTGTTTCAGGTCACACTCGTCACACTCGGTTTGTAAGAAAAAATACAAGTAAGCTGCGTTAAACACTCGTTCTGTAGATTTGTGTAGATTTTGATAAAACGAAGCAGATTTACAGGCTGATCTGAACCTCTACTGTTTAACAATGACAAATTGTTCCTTTTACATGGACATTCTCAATTTAGAAATGAGAAGACTAAGTCGAACCCTGTGTACAAGAATACGTATGAGACCCTATGCATACAAGAAGACTAAGGCGACCCTATGTATACACTAATACTAAGTCGAACCCTGTGTACAAGAAGACTTATAGACCCTATGTATACAAAAGGACTAAGGCGACCCCATGTATACAATAATACTAAGTCGACCATGTGTATACAATAATAATAAGGCGACCCTATGTATACACTAATACTAAGGCGACCCTGTGAATACACTAATACTAAGGCGACCCTGTGTATACAAGAAGACTAAGGCAACCCTGTGTATACACTAATACTAAGGCGACCCTGTGTATACAAGAAGACTAAGGCGACCCTGTGTATACACTAATACTAAGGCGACCCTGTGTATACAAGAAGACTAAGGCGACCCTGTATATACACTAATACTAAGGCGACCCTGTGTATACACTAATACTAAGGCGACCCTGTGTATACACTAATACTAAGGCGACCCTGTGTATACAAGAAGACTAAGGCGACCCTGTGTATACAAGAAGACTAAGGCGACCCTGTGTATACACTAATACTAAGGCGACCCTGTGTATACACTAATACTAAGGCGACCTTGTGTATACACTAATACTAAGGCGACCCTGTGTATACAAGAAGACTAAGTCGACCCTGTGTATACACTAATACTAAGGCGACCCTGTGTATACAAGAACACTAAGCCGACCCTGTGTATAAAAGAATACTAAGGCGACCCTGTGTATACAAGAAGACTAAGGCGACCCTGTGTATACACTAATACTAAGGCGATCCAGTGTATACACTAATAATAAGGCGACCCAGTGTATACACTAATACTAAGGCGACCCTGTGTATACAAGAAGACTAAGGCGACCCTGTGTATACACGAATACTAAGGCGACCATGTGTATACAAGAATACTAAGGCGACCATGTGTATACAATAATACTAAGGCGACCTTGTGTATACAAGAATACTAAGGCGACCCTATGTATACACTAATACTAAGGCGACCCTGTGTATACACTAATACTAAGGGGACCCTGTGTATACACTAATACTAAGGCGTCCCTGTGTATACAAGAAGACTAAGGCGACCCAGTGTATTTACTAATACTAAGGCGACCCTGTGTATACACTAATACTAAGGCGACCCTGTGTATACACTAATACTAAGGCGACCCTGTGTATACAATAAGACTAAGGCGACCCTGTGTATACAAGAAGACTTAGTCGACCCTGTGTATACACTAATACTAAGGCGACCCTGTGTATACACTAATACTAAGGCGACCCCTGTGTATACACTAATACTAAGGCGACCCTGTGTATACAAGAAGACTAAGGCGACCCTGTGTATACACTAATACTAAGGCGACCATGTGTATACAAGAACACTAAGCCGACCCTGTGTATACACGAATACTAAGGCGACCCTATGTATACAAAAATACTAAGGCAACCTTGTTTACAGGAATACTAAGGCGACCCTGTTTACAGGAATACTAAGCGACCCTGTGTATACAATAATACTAAGGCGACCCTATGTATACACTAATACTAAGGCGACCCTGTATATACAAGAACACTTAGGCAACCCTATGTACACAAGAATACTAAGGCGACCCTGTACACAATAATACTAAGGCGACCCTGTATACAATAATACTAAGGCGACACTGTATACAATAATACTAAGGCGACCCTGTATACAATAATACTAAGGCGACCCTGTATACAATAATACTAAGGCGGCCCTGTACACAATAATACTAAGGCGACATTGTATACAATAATACTAAGGCGACCCTGTATACAATAATACTAAGGCGATCCTGTATACAATAATACTAAGGCGACCCTGTATACAATAATACTAAGGCGACCCTGTATAAAATAATACTAAGGCGACCCTGTATACAATAATATTAAGGTGACACTGTATACAATAATACTAAGGCGACCCTGTATACAATAATACTAAGACAACCCTGTATACAATAATACTAAGGCGACCCTGTATACAATAATACTAAGACAACCCTGTATACAATAATACTAAGGCGACACTGTATACAATAATACTAAGGCGACCCTGTATACAATAATACTAAGGCGACCCTGTATACAAGAATACTATGGCGACCCTGTGTATACAAGAACACTAAGGCAACCCTATGTACACAAGAACACTAAGGCGACCCTGTATACAATAATACTAAGGCCACCCTGTATACAAGAATACTAAGGCGACCCTGTATACAAGAATACTAAGGCGACCCTGTATACAAGAATACTAAGGCGACCCTGTATACAAGAATACTAAGGCAACCCTGTGTATACAAGAAGAATAAGGCGACCCTACATGTACAAGAACACTAAGGCGACCCTGTATATACAAAAATACTAAGTCGACCCTGTATACAAGAACACTAAGGCGACCCTGTGTATACAAGAAGACTAAGTCGACCCTGTGTATACAACAAGACTAAGTCGACCCTGTGTATACAAGAATACTAAGTCCACCATGTGTATAAAAGAATACTAAGTCCACCTTATGTATACAAGAATTCTAAGTCAACCCTGTGTATACAAGAATATTAAGTCGACCCTGTGTATACAACAATACTTAGTCGACCCTGTGTATACAACAATACTAAGTCGACCCTGTGTATACAACAATACGAAGTCGACCCTGTGTATACAAGAAAACTAAGGCGACCCTGTGTATACAAGAATACTAAGTCGACCCTATGTATACAAGAATACTAAGTCGACCCTGTGTATTCAAGAATACTAAGTCGACCCTGTGTATACAAGAAGACTAAGTCGACCCTGTGTATACAAGAAGACTAAGTCGACCCTGTGTATACAAGAATACTAAGTCGACCCTGTGTATACAAGAAGACTAAGTCGACCCTGTGTATACAACAATACTAAGTCGACCCTGTGTATACAAGAATACTAAGTCGACCCTGTGTATACAAAAATACTAAGTCGACCCTGTGTATACAAGAATACGAAGTCGACCCTATGTATACAAGAATACTAAGTCGACCCTGTGTATTCAAGAATACTAAGTCGACCCTGTGTATACAAGAATACTAAGTCGACCCTGTGTATTCAAGAATACTAAGTCGACCCTGTGTATACAAGAATACTAAGTCGACCCTGTGTACATGTATACAAGAATACTAAGTCGACCCTGTGTATTCAAGAATACTAAGTCGACCCTGTGTATACAAGAAGACTAAGTCGACCCTGTGTATACAAGAATACTAAGTCGACCCTGTGTATACAAGAATACTAAGTCGACCCTGTTTATACAAGAAGACTAAGTCGACCCTGTGTATACAAGAATACTAAGTCGACCCTGTGTATACAAGAATACGAAGTCGACCCTATGTATACAAGAATACTAAGTCGACCCTGTGTATTCAAAAATACTAAGTCGACCCTGTGTATTCAAGAATACTAAGTCGACCCTGTGTATACAAGAATACGAAGTCGACCCTGTGTTCATGTATACAAGAATACTATGTCGACCCTGTGTATTCAAGAATACTAAGTCGACTCTGTGTATACAAGAAGACTTAGTCGACCTTGTGTATACAAGAATACTAAGTCGACCCTGTGTTTACAAGAATACTAAGTCGACCCTGTGTATACAACACTACTAAGTCGACCCTGTGTATACAACACTACTAGGTCGACCCTGTGTATACAAGAATACGAAGTCGACCCTTTGTATACAAGAATACTAAGTCGACCCTGTGTATACAAGAATACTAAGTCGACCCTGTGTATACAAGAATACTAAGTCGACCCTGTGTATACACACAATCTCGCCTTAAAGTAACTGTCCGTCGATATTTACAAGTATCGTAGAATGAAGTTCTGACCTTAAAATATTATTATAATAACCCATCTGAACATCAACATCAACATTACATGTGTATGTTTTAACAAAAACGGGGATCCTGTTTTATCTGGCGTGGCATATATACTATGCGTAATTATATACCTCAACTATATCCAATTTCATACTTTTATTTAAAACATTCGCCATTAATCCATTATCAAACCAAAGAAGCTATATTTTACTTATATCAAATGTGTTTTTAGGTTTGAGGGAGGATGACATCGACCTTCCTATACCTGGGCAGGTGTTAATACATTCATTTTCAAAATCCCTATTTGTGTCCAAATTGAAATGTGTTTGTATCTCTACTTGTGTCCAGATTGAAAGCTTTAAGGTTCTGTGTTTGTATCTTTATTTGTGTCCAGATTAAAAACTTAAAGGTTCTGTGTTTGTATCTTTATTTGTGTCCAGATTAAAAACTTAAAGGTTCTGTGTTTGTATCTTTATTTGTGTCCAGATTGAAAACTTAAAGGTTCTGTGTTTGTATCTTTATTTGTGTCCAGATTGAAAACTTTAAGGTTCTGTGTTTGTATCTTTATTTGTGTCCAGATTGAAAACTTTAAGGTTCTGTGTTTGTATCTTTATTTGTGTTCAGATTGAAAACTTTAAGGTTCTGTGTTTATATCTTTATTTGTGTCCAGATTGAAAACGTTAAGGTTCTGTGTTTGTATCTTTATTTCTTCCGAGTTTTCAGAAAAAAGTTCAAGAAAAACTAATGCTAATTGAATATCAATATACAATAAAACAGAAGAAAGAATGAAAAATGGCAATGTAAAAATGACGAATGATCCTTTGTCAGTTGGTCTGATATACTGATTAACTCGTATAAATATCATAGTCGGTCTGATATACTGTTTAACTCGTATGAATATCACAGTCGGTCTGATATACTGATTAACTCGTATAAATATCACAGTTGGTCTGATATACTCATTAACTCGTATAAATATCACAGTCGGTCTGATATACTCATTAACTCGTATAAATATCACAGTCGGTCTGATATACTGATTAACTCGTAAAAATATCACAGTCGGTCTGATATACTCATTAACTCGTATAAATATCACAGTCGGTCTGATATACTCATTAACTCGTATAAATATCACAGTTGGTCTGATATACTGATTAACTCGTATAAATATCACAGTCGGTCTGATATACTGATAACTCGTATGAATATCACAGTCGGTCTGATATACTGATTAACTCGTATAAATATCACAGTTGGTCTGATATACTCATTAACTCGTATAAATATCACAGTCGGTCTGATATACTCATTAACTCGTATAAATATCACAGTCGGTCTGATATACTCATTAACTTCTATAAATATCACAGTCGGTCTGATATACTCATTAACTCCTATAAATATCACAGTCTGTCTGATATACTGATTAACTTGTATACATATCACAGTCGGTCTGATATACTGATAACTCGTATACATATCACAGTTGGTCTGATATACTGTTTAACTCGTATAAATATCACAGTCGGTCTGATATACTGTTTAACTCGTATAAATATAACAGTTGATCTGATATACTGATTAACTCGTATAAATATCACAGTCGGTCTGATATACTGATTAACTCGTTAAATATCATTATTATACCTCACTTTTGTCTACAATGGTAAAATCCCATTACCCGAAAAAGAGATATTTTGACTATCAGAAACATTTTCAACCTTTTTGACACGTGACCAAGCGAAAATTGACTGTCAGGTCATGTGACCGCAATGACGTGATTGCCTCCCTTATACACATACAGCAGTGACGTCATACAGCATACCGCAGTGACGTCAATTAATTGTGTTCGGTATAATAAAATAAATATCATATGGCAGCATGTGTGACATTGATATTGTCAACCCTCGAAACAGAATGTCACCCTCGGCTTACGCCTCGGGTGACATTCTGCTCTCGGGTTGACAATATCAATGTCACACATGCTGCCATATGATATTTATATACTGTTGGTCTGATATACTGATGAAGTCATATACATATCACAGTTGGTCTGATATACTGATTAACTCGTATAAATATCACAGTTGGTCTGATATACTGATTAACTCGTATACATATCAAAGTTGGTCTGATATACTGATTAACTGGTATAAATATCACAGTTGGTCTGATATACTGATTAACTCGTATAAATATCACAGTCGGTCTGATATACTGATTAACTCGTATACATATCACAGTTGGTCTGATATACATTACTGATTAACTCGTATACATATCACAGTTGGTCTGATATACTGATTAACTCGTATACATATCACAGTCGGTCTGATATACTGATTAACTCGTATAAATATCACAGTTGGTCTGATATACTGATTAACTCGTATAAATATCACAGTTGGTCTGATATACTGATTAACTTGTATAAATGTAACCAGATTGTTTTGTTGGGTTTTAGCCCATATCAGCTATTTTTAGATTTCTTGTTTGGCGGTTATCTTCAGTAACATGATTAGCTCAGATGTTTTCACAGTCAGTCAGTTGCTGGACAATGGTCAGATAACATCGTCTCAAGTATGGTCAACCGTCGATTCATTGTTTAATTGCTAACTTCAAAATGAGGATGATATAGATGAATGGTTGTAGAAGGGAAAGAAGGAGCATTTGAACATATAGTCAATTTGATTGGATGAGGAATTCGAGAATTCAGGAATACTATATATGGATTGAAATAAACTCGTAGGTGTTATTAATTCCCAAACTCACTGAGCGAGCCGGTACATAAATATCACATTCGGTCTGATATACTGATTAACTTGTATATATATCACAGTTGGCCTGATATACTGATTAACTCGTATAAATATCACAGTCGGTCTGATATACTGATTAACTCGTATAAATATCACAGTTGGTCTGATATACTAATTAACTCGTATAAATATCACAGTCGGTCTGATATACTGATTAATTTATATAGACCTGGTTCATTAATAGTCTGTCACACTTATGCAGAACCAGCAGAATTAGGAAGAACCAGCCTGAATTAGGCAGAACCAGCCTGAATTTGGCAGAACCAGCCGAAATAAGGATGAATCAGCAGGAATTAGGCAGAACCAGTCGGAATTAGGCAAAACCAGCGGGAACTAGGCAGAATCAGCCGGAATTAGGCAGAACCAGCAGGATTAAGGCAGAACCAGCCGGAATTAGACAGAATCAGCCAGAATTAGGGAGAACCAGCCGGAAGAAACAGTCGGAACTAGGCAGAACCAGCCGGAATTAGGAAGAAACAGCCAGAAATAGGCAGAACCAGCCGGAATTAGGCAGAATCAGCAGGAATTATGCAGAATCAGCAGAAATTAGGCTGAATCAGCCGGAATTATGCAGAATCAGCAGGAATTAGGCAGAATCAGCAGGCATTAGGCAGAATCAGCAGGAATTAGGCACAATCAGCAGGAATAAGGCAGAACCAGCCATAGTTAGGAAGAAACAGCCGGAATTAGGCAGAACCAAACGGAATTAGGCAGAACCAAACGGAATTAGGCAGAATCGGCAGGAATTAGGCAGAATCAGTAGGAATTAGGCACAATCAGCAGGAATAAGGCAGAACCAGCCATAATTAGGAAGAAACAGCCGGAATTATGCAGAACCAGCCGGAATTAGGCAGAATCAGCAGGAATTAGGCAGAATCAACAGGAAATATGCAGAATCAGCAGGAATTGGGCAGAATCAGCAGGAATTAGGCAGAATCAGCAGGAATTAGGCAGAATCAGCCGGAATTAGGCAGAATCAATAGAAATTAGGTAGAATCAGCAGGAATTAGGCAGAATCAGCAGGAATTGGGCAGAATCAGCAGGAATTAAGTAGAATCAATCGGAATTAAGCAGAACCAGCCGGAATTAGGCAGAACCAGCCGGAAATATTTTTTATTTAATTCGCGGCGTTTTCTGGAGGGAAAGTCAAATTGGCCTAAATTCTTACAGCTTTGTAAAAATGCGGTACGAATACTTAGAATGCACTTTGAACCCACCTCGAATCTTGCACATTCCAGGTGTCTTAGCTCTTGAATGCAGCTCGAATGTAGTAGGAACATAGTATGAATATTTAGAATGCTGTTGAAATGCAGTCAAACTATTTATAATTCACTTAAACTACCGTACGAATACGGTTGGATTGTTGCCCGAATACCGCCAGAGTTCGAGTAGCTGGTCGCGTTTTTATACAAATGTATACAGAGGATTAACGTTTGGGTTCTCCTTCGAATGCGATCAAAATGTTTCGAATGGTGTCAAATGCCGTAAGAGTATTTAGCATGTAGTCAGGATGTAGTTAGAATGCACTTCAAATGCTGTTCGATATTTCTCCACTACGAATGCACCTCGAACGTTTTGAGCATGGGCAAAACATTCGGACTGGCCACAAGAATGGACCAAATTATTTGGAATGCACTCAGAATGCATGCAGAATATTTAGAAAACACTTCGAATATCCAGGAATATACCACGAATTTTCATTCCGACGACATTCCGTCTCTAGTGTGACTTGGGTTTAATAAGAAACACTTAAAATACATTCATGTTTATCAAAAAGTTATTATACCAATTATTGTACCATTTAGGGCACATACTCTCCCGTAAGGTCTTCGTAGGAATTGTAGCCATTTTTGGAAGGAGAAGTGTCATTGTCTGTATTTTGATAAAATTGATGGCATGAGAGAAACGTGTATGGTGCTTATCTTTTGACGTCTAGGTGTATACGTTTACTGATGTACCAGCATAGAATAATACAGAATTAACTTTTACGAAAACCAAGTTCAATGTTAATGGTGTTCAGTCAATGTTTACCGAAAAAGGCATTCACATCACATGCTGTTGAATTACTATTTTCTACGATTTTTTTTTTAGTAAAATGCCATCATTAGAAAAAGTCGTAAACATCGCAATAAACAAATATTTTCAAAAGATAATCTAAATTTCGGAAGCATCTATCTTGCTTTGACTCGACCGTTCAATATACACAGTGCATTCTGTGAAGGGGAAAAAGAGTATCGTGGAAAATGAAATTTTTTTGTTCACCAAGTGTCTCCTTTTCTCTCAATGTTTATTTCTACCAACAGAGATAAACCAGCAATATTTTGTTTCGTTAAATCACGTGACCAAACATAAACGTTTATGTTCACTTAAATATTCAGTTACGATTAAAGAGAAATAAATACGTTGAGCAGATATTGTCAGATTATCGAAGTTGTTTTCCGTACACTATACGTACACTATACGTACACTATACGTACACTATACGTACACTATACGTACACTATACGTACACTATACGTACATTTTACGCCTTGTTCAACGTAACTTCAGTTTCATTACGGTGGACGAACACCGATTAATGAGTCATTATTAAACATACCAGTACTAGGCTTGAACATGTGTCTTGTCGAAAGGCACTCAACCATGACTGCAACGAGTGGAAAATAGAACCAGGGATGCGTGGTGTAGTGATTAGAGCGAGAGTGAGAGACCGGACCGTCTGCGTGGTGTTGTGGTTAGAGCGAGAGTTAAAGACCGGACCGTCTACGTGGTGTAGTGGCTAACGCAATAGTTAGAGACCGGACCGTCTGCATGGTGTAGTGGTTAGAGCTAGAGTAAGAGACCGGACCATCTGCGTGGTGTAGTGGTTAGAGCGAGAGTTAAAGACCGGACCGTCTGTGTGTTGTAGTGGTTAGAGCGAGAGTTAGAGATCGGACCGTCTACGTGGTGTAGTAGTTCGAACGAGAGTTAGAGACCGGACACTATGCATGGTCTAATGGTTAGAGCGAGAGTTAGAGACCGGACCGTCTGCATGGTGTAGTGGTTAGAGCGAGAGTTAGAGACCGGACCGTCTGCGTGGTGTAGTGGTTAGAGCGAGAGTTATAGACTCGACAGTCTTCGTGGTGTAGTGGTTAGGGCGACAGTTAGAGACCGGACCGTCTACGTGGTGTAGTTGTTAAAGCGAGAGTTAGAGCCCGGACCGTCTGTGTGGTGTAGTGGTTATAGCGAGAGTTAGAGACCGGACCGTCTGCATGGTGTACCGATTAGAGCGAGAGTTAGAGACCGCACTATCTGCGTGGTGTAGTGGTAAGAGCGAGAATGAGAGACCGGACCGTCTGCGTGGTGAAGTGGTTCGAGCGAGAGTTAGAGACCGGACCGTCTACGTGGTGTAGTGGTTAGGGCGAGAGTGAGAGACCGGACCATCTACGTGGTGTAGTGGTTAGGGCGAGAGTTAGAGACCGGACCGTCTACGTGGTGTAGCGGTAAGACCGAGAGGGAGAGACCGGACGGTCTGCATGGTGTAGTGGTTAGAGCGAGAGTTAGAGACCGGACCCTATGCATGGTCTAGTGGTTGGAGCGAGAGTTAGAGACCAGACCGTCTGCATGGTGTAATGGTTAGAGCGAGAGTTAGAGACCGGACCGTCTGCGTGGTGTAATGGTTAGAGCGAGAGTTAGAGACCGCACTATCTGCGTGGTGTAGTGGTAAGAGCGAGAATGAGAGACCGGACCGTCTGCGTGGTGTAATGGTTAGAGAGAGAGTTAGAGACCGGACCATCTACGTGGTGTAGTGGTTATAGCGAGAGTAAGAGACCGGACCGTCTGCATGGTGTACTGATTAGAGCGAGAGTTAGAGACCGCACTATCTGCGTGGTGTAGTGGTAAGAGCGAGAATGAGAGACCGGACCGTCTGCGTGGTGAAGTGGTTCGAGCGAGAGTTAGAGACCGGACCGTCTACGTGGTGTAGTGGTTAGGGCGAGAGTGAGAGACCGGACCATCTACGTGGTGTAGTGGTTAGGGCGAGAGTTAGAGACCGGACCGTCTACGTGGTGTAGCGGTAAGACCGAGAGGGAGAGTGCATGGTGTAGTGGTTAGAGCGAGAGTTAGAGACCGGACCCTATGCATGGTCTAGTGGTTGGAGCGAGAGTTAGAGACCAGACCGTCTGTATGGTGTAATGGTTAGAGCGAGAGTTAGAGACCGGACCGTCTGCGTGGTGTAATGGTTAGAGCGAGAGTTAGAGACCGCACTATCTGCGTGGTGTAGTGGTAAGAGCGAGAATGAGAGACCGGACCGTCTGCGTGGTGTAATGGTTAGAGAGAGAGTTAGAGACCGGACCATCTACGTGGTGTAGTGGTTATAGCGAGAGTTAGAGACCGTACCGTCTGCGTGGTGTAGTGGTTATAGCGAGAGTTAGAGACCGCACCGTCTACGTGGTGTAGTGATTAGAGCGAGAGTTAGAGACCGGACCGTTTGTTGTGGTGTAGTGGTTAGAACGAGAGTTAGAGACCGCACCGTCTACGTGGTGTAGTGGTTAGAGTGAGAGTTAGAGACCGGACCGTCTGCGTGGTGTAGTGGTGCGAACAGGAGTAAGAAACCGGACCGTCTACGTGGTGTAGTGGTTAGAGCGAGAGTAAGAGACCGCACCGTCTACGTGGTGTAGTGGTTAGAGCGAGAGTTAGAGACCGCACCGTGTACGTGGTGTAGTGGTTAGAGCGATAGTTAGATACCGGACCGTCTGCGTGGTGTAGTGGTTAGAGCGATAGTTAGAGACCGCACCGTCTACGTGGTCTAGTAGTTAGAGCGAGAGTCAGCGACCGGACCGTCTGTGTAGTGTAGTGGTTAGAGCGATAGTTAGAGACCGCACCGTCTACGTGGTGTAGTGGTTATAGCGATATTCAGAGACCGGACCGTCTTTGTGGTGTAGTGGTTAGCGCGAGAGTTAGGGACCGAACCGTCTGTGTAGTGAAGTGGTTCGAGCGAGAGTTAGAGACCGGACCGTCTACGTGGTGTAGTGGTTAGGGCTAGAGTTAGAGACCGGACCATCTACGTGGTGTAGTGGTTAGGGCGAGAGTTAGAGACCGGACCGTCTACGTGGTGTAGCGGTAAGACCGAGAGGGAGAGACCGGACGGTCTGCATGGTGTAGTGGTTAGACAGAGAGTTAGAGACCGGACCCTATGCATGGTCTAGTGGTTAGAGCGAGAGTTAGAGACCAGACCGTCTGCATGGTGTAATGGTTAGAGCGAGAGTTAGAGACCGCACTATCTGCGTGGTGTAGTGGTAAGAGCGAGAATGAGAGACCGGACCGTCGGCGTGGTGTAATGGTTAGAGAGAGAGTTAGAGACCGGACCATCTACGTGGTGTAGTGGTTATAGCGAGAGTTAGAGACCGCACCGTCTGCGTGGTGTAGTGGTTATAGCGAGAGTTAGAGACCGCACCGTCTACATGGTGTAGTGATAAGAACGAGAGTTAGAGACAGGACCGTTTGTTGTGGTGTAGTGGTTAGAACGAGAGTTAGAGACCGCACCGTCTACGTGGTGTAGTGGTTAGAGTGAGAGTTAGAGACCGCACCGTCTGCGTGGTGTAGTGGTGCGAACAAGAGTAAGAAAACTGACCGTCTACGTGGTGTAGTGGTTAGAGCGAGAGTAAGAGAACGCACCGTCTACGTGGTGTAGTGGTTAGAGCGAGAGTTAGAGACCGCACCGTGTACGTGGTGTAGTGGTTAGAGCGAGAGTTAGATACCGGACCGTCTGCGTGATGTAGTGGTTAGAGCGGTAGTTAGAGACCGCACCGTCTACGTGGTCTAGTGGTTAGAGCGAGAGTCAGCGACCGGACCGTCTGTGTAGTGTAGTGGTTAGAGCGATAGTTAGAGACCGCACCATCTGCGTGGTGTAGTGGTTAGAGCGAGAGTCAGAGACCGGACCGTCTGTGTGGTGTAATGGTTCGAGCGAGAGTTAGAGACCGGACCGTCTGCGTGGTGTAGTTGTTAGAGCGAGAGTTACAGACCGCACCGTCTACGTGGTGTAGATGTTAGAGCGAGAGTTAGAGACCGGACCGATCGCGTGGTGTAGTGGTTAGAGCGAGAGTTAGAGACCGTACCGTCTGTGTGGTGTAGTGGTTAGAGCGATAGTTAGAGACCGCACCGTCTACGTGGTGTAGTGGTTAGAGCGAGAGTTAGAGACCGAACCGATCGCGTGGTGTAGTGGTTAGAGCGAGAGTTAGAGACCGGACCGTCTGCGTGGTGTAGTGGCTAGAGCGAGAATTAGAGACCGCACCGTCTACGTGGTGTAGTGGTTAGAGCGAGAGTTAGAGACCGGACCGATCGCGTGGTGTAGTGGTTAGAGCGAGAGTTAGATACCGGACCGTCTGTGTGGTGTAGTGGTTAGAGCGAGAGTTAGAGACCGGACCGTCTGCGTGGTGTAGTGGCTTGAGCGAGAGTTAGAGACCGGACCGTCTGTGTGGTGTAGTGGTTAGAGCGAGAGTTAGAGACCGTACCGTCTGTGTGGTGTAGTGGTTAGAGCAATAGTCAGATACCGCACCGTCTACGTGGTGTAGTGGTTAGAGCGAGAGTCAGAGACCGGACCGTCAGTGTGGTGTAGTGGTTTGAGCGAGAGTTAGAGACCGAACCGTCTGTGTGGTGTAATGGTTCGAGCGAGAGTTAGAGAACGAACCGTCTGCGTGGTGTAGTTGTTAGTGCGAGAGTTAGAGACCACACCGTATACGTGGTGTAGTGGTTAGAGCGAGAGTTAGAGACCGGACCGTCTGCGTGGTGTAGTTGTCAGAGCGAGACTTAGAGACCGGACCGTCTGCATGGTGTAGTTGTTAGAGCGAGAGTTAGAGACCGCACCGTCTTCGTGGTGTATTGGTTCGAGCGAGAGTTAGAGACCGGACCGTCTGCGTGGTGTAGTTGTTAGAGCGAGAGTTAGAGACCGCACCGTCTACGTGGTGTAGTGGTTAGAGCGAGAGTTAGAGACCGGACCGATCGCGTGGTGTAGTGGTTAGAGCGAGAGTTAGAGACCGTACCGTCTGTGTGGTGTAGTGGTTAGAGCGATAGTTAGATACCGCACCGTCTACGTGGTGTAGTGGTTAGAGCGAGAGCCAGATACTGGACCGTCAGTGTGGTGTAGTGGTTTGAGCGAGAGTTAGAGACCGAACCGTCTGTGTGGTGTAATGGTTCGAGCGAGAGTTAGAGAACGAACCGTCTGCGTGGTGTAGTTGTTAGTGCGAGAGTAAGAGACCACACCGTATACGTGGTGTAGTGGTTAGAGCGAGAGTTAGAGACCGGACCGTCTGCGTGGTGTAGTGGTTAGAGCGAGAGTTAGAGACCGGACCGTCTGCATGGTGTAGTTGTTAGAGCGAGAGTTAGAGACCGCACCGTCTGCGTGGTGTATTGGTTCGAGCGAGAGTTAGAGACCGGACCGTCTGCGTGGTGTAGTTGTTAGAGCGAGAGTTAGAGACCGCACCGTCTACGTGGTGTAGTGGTTAGAGCGAGAGTTAGAGACCGGACCGTCTGCATGGTGTAGTGGTTAGAGCGAGAGTTAGTGATAGCAATAGTGAGAGACCGGAGTTCGATCCCAGGTCCGGTCGAACCAAATAATTTAAACATGTGTTATACTGGCTCTCCCTAGTTAGTCCTTTTGATTATTGGAATATCTTCATGACTTAAACATTTTCATGACTGGAACAGCTTTATGACTGGAATATCTTTATGACTGGAATATATTTATGGCTGGAACATCTTGTTTATGACTGGGACATCTTAATGACTGCAACATCTTTATGACTGTAATTTCTTTATGGCTTGAACATCTTCATGACTCGAATATCTTTATGACTGGAACATCTTTATGACTGGAACATATTTATGACTGGCATATCTTTATGAGTGGACTATCTTTATGACTGTACTATCTTTATGACTGGACTATCTTTATGACTGGAATATCTTTATGACTTGAACATCTTTATGACTGGACTATCTTGATGACTGGAATATCTTTATGACTGGAACATTAGTATGACAGGAATATCTTTATGACTGGAATATCTTCATGACTGGAACATTTTTATAACATGAATAACTTTATGACTTAACTTTCTTTATGACTGGACTATCTTTATGACTTGAATATCTTTATGACTGGAACATCTTCGTGACTGGAACATCTTTATGACTGTAATATATTTATGACTGAAATATCTTGTTTATGACTGGAACATCTTTATGACTGGAACATATTAATGACTGTAATATTTTTATGGCTGGAACATCTTGTTTATGACTGGAACATATTTATGACTGTAATATATTTATGGCTGGAACATCTTTATTATGACTGGAACATCTTTATGACTGGAACATCTTTATGATTGTAATATATTTATGACTGGAACATCTTCATGACTGGAATATCTTTATGACTGAAACCTCTTTATGACTGTAATATCTTTATGGCTGGAACATCTTTATGACTAGAACATATTTATGACTGTAATATATTTATGGCTGGAACATCTTGTTTATGACTGGAACATCTGTATGACTGGAACATCTTTATGACTGTTATATCTTTATGGCTGGAACATCTTGTTTATGACTGGAACATCTTTTGATTATTGGAATATCTTCATGACTTGAACATTTTCATGACTGGAACATCTTTATGACTGGAATATCTTTATGACTGGAATATCTTTATGGCTGGAACATCTTGTTTATGACTGGGACATCTTAATGACTGGAACATCTTTATGACTGTAATATCTTTATGGCTTGAACATCTTCATGACTCGAATATCTTTATGACTGGAACATCTTTATGACTGGAATATATTTATGACTGGCATATCTTTATGAGTGGACTAGCTTTGTGACTGTACTATCTTTATGACTGGACTATCTTTATGACTGTACTATCTTTATGACTGGAATATCTTTATGACTGGAACATCTTTATGACTGGACTATCTTTATGACTCTACTTTCTTGATGACTGGAATATCTTTATGACTGGAACATTAGTATGACAGGAATATCTTTATGACTGGAATATCTTCATGACTGGAACATTTTTATAACATGAATAACTTTATGACTGGACTTTCTTTATGACTGGACTATCTTTATGACTGGAATATCTTTATGACTGGAACATCTTCGTGACTGGAACATCTTTATGACTGTAATATATTTATGACTGAAATATCTTGTTTTTGACTGGAACATCTTTATGACTGGAACATATTTATGACTGTAATATTTTTATGGCTGGAACATCTTGTTTATGACTGGAACATCTTTATGATTGTAATATATTTATGGCTGGAACATCTTGTTTATGACTGGAACATCTTTATGATTGTAATATAGTTATGACTGGAACATCTTCATGACTGGAATATCTTTATGACTGAAACCTCTTTATGACTGTAATATCTTTATGGCTGGAACATCTTGTTTATGACTGGAACATCTTTATGACTAGAACATATTTATGACTGTAATATCTTTATGGCTGGAACATATTGTTTATGACTGGAACATCTTTATGACTGGAACATCTTTATGACTGTAATATATTTATGGCTGGAACATCTTGTTTATGACTGGAACATCTTTATGACTGGACTATCTTTATAACAGGAATATCGTCATGACTGGAATATCTCCATGACTGGAACATTTGTATGACAGGAATAACTTTTTGACTGGCCCGCTGGTGTCAAATTAAAGTGTTGGTGATTTTTCAAGGCTGTGATTTAAATCAAACCCGGTTGAAAATGGCGTTAAACCTCAAACAACAAACAAACAAACACATCAACACTGGGCGAATGTTAGAATGGGATATACAGTTAACGGCAATATGAATCACGAACACTATACTGTTTTCTGTTTTTATCATTTTATTGAAATATATAATAGATTACATAGTCAGTATCAAAGTTACTATTGCACAGTTAGAGATAAAAGATAGATACAAGTGTAAACACGATATGTTTTTTGTATATCTATTAAACCTTTCTCACATACAAACGCTTTCTGACGACATTTGAAGACAATATGTTCATCCCTATTCAATATTCATACTTCCATAGAGATTGTTCATAGTTTTCCCTGGAGGTATACAAAGTCGTCTGCTGCAGATCTGTTGTATGTGGAAAAGGGTTGAACCTTGAGAAAGTATATATTTATTAATCACAATTGGACCACGTCACAAGAAAAGCGACACTCGGGGAGGAATTGTCATCAATAGTATTCAACTTGAATATTCAGTTATTATTACTAGATAGCAATAAGAGAAGCTCCTGATCTGACTGCACGAAGGCCCAAGCTGATCTGGATCTTTCCTGGTCGAAAACGTTGAGGGTTGGATTTCGTGCTCCGTGGCCCTTATATTAATATATTGCTAAAATTGTTATTATTGCACATTGTCTTTATTGCACTTCTTTATTTGTTATATAAAAGTATATATACATAACTGAACCTCTTCCATTTTGATTGCACATAATACGCTTGAAACTTAAAAAGTTAGTTTCAATCGACATTTTATATCTAGTATTTTCCCAAACGCAGACACATGTCGACGCAAATGACTTTTGAATACATTGTGACAAAAACTGAAATTGCTCATTATCTTTTGCCATTGTTTTTTCAACACTTTTTAATAATCAAAATTACATGTATAGAGAGTTTCCATAGTTTAGCATACATGTAGTTGTTTTCAAAAACGACCTTTGCATTTGTGTTGCGTTTGGGAAATATTTGAATATCTACACACGTAAAGAGAAACAAAATGTTTATGTTTGTATAAAAGCCCTCCTTCAACTAGAACAAGGGAAGTAACTACACCATGATATATCAACAGTGAAAGAGGAGTTATTTAACTTAATAAACAACCTTGTATTATAGTACGGGTCGATCCACGATAGCTCAGTCGAACACGACGAGTGCTATTCACCAGGGGTCTTGAGTTCGAATTCCTGCACGGCTTCTTTCCTTGGTTGACACAATTCATTGTGACTAGCGCCATGCGTCTTCCACCAATGAAGCTGTTGAAGTATATAAAGTTGTGCGGATAGTCGGAAACACACGTCAGGCGAACTGGCCCATCGTGTCATAACTGAAATACGGCGTTAAACTACAATCCGACAATCAATCGATCGATCTATGTTATAGGACGGTTAATACAACCAAGGGGATTGTTCACTGTTAAGGCACATACTAGTTTTAAAATCTACTCTAATCTATGTGTTTATCGCCAACATTGTAAAAGTTAGGTCACTATTGGAACATAAAGAAAATCTTCATTTAAATATTACATGTGTTGTCTTTTAATTGTGGTTTAAAAAAAATCTGCACAATTTTTTGAAAATAATAGTTTTCCCACGACATAAGAAAACGACTCTTGAAATGACACTTGTGACATATGTATAACAGTGACATATGTATAACAGTGACATATGTATAACAGTGACATATGTATAACAGTGACATATGTTGCAAAGGAATCTGCAGCAGTAGAGAATCTCTAAAACAATGAAGATGTACTTATTGGATAGAGTTGAAAACATTCTTACAAAAGAAGAAATTGCAAGTTATGGGCAATTTCTTCTTTTGCCGCAATGTTTTCAAGAGTCATCTGCTGCATATACGTCAAAGTGCGTCTTTCAAAGTGAAAGGGTTAATACGTCCAAAGAAGTACGAATATTGTCTATCTACTCTTGGTTGTTAATATATCAATTCCAAATTCTTGTTGCTGAGAAATAATTCGGATGTGAAAACGGGACGGACAAATGCAAGGTGACACACATTTGAACGCACGCACAAACAGACAAAATGGCGACGAAATTCTCTCCAAAAATAACATATACATAAACATATATGTATATATATATACATAGATAGGAAAACGACTTGCATGATCAAAAACAACTTATCCAGTCATTTGGTCAAATATATTCTGATGGTTATCCATAATATCGAGGTCTCCATCTATCACGTGACCGGTGATGTCATCCAATATGGCGCATGGGTTACATTCTGCAATCTGGGCGATTTGACCTTGATGGAAGGTCACGTGAGACAGAGGTGTTCCGAAACTGTTTTGGTAAGTATCCATGGAAGTTTCACCACGCATAAAGTGTGTTGACGTCATAGCATCCATGTGCAGACTGGTATCAGCGGTATATCCCTGTAACGGGCTCATTATCCGAGGTGTTCCGAAACCGGTAATGGGACTGTGGACGCTTGCATGAGGCACTTGGTTTACTGAAGGCAATGAATAGCAACCGTTTGTCTGACCGTGGTTAGGGTAAGAATCGTAACCTGGGAAACACGAATTGTTTAATTGATGCGACCTAATGGCTGTGGTTTGGTATTCAAACGTGTGTTCATATAATAACTGATATGGTTTAGAATACGTTGCGTTGTCTGACAGCAATGTTCTAGGGTTAAGCTGTAAGCATCCAGCCACCAAATTCATCGTATTCTGTGATAGGCCTTTCGATAGAGACTTGGCGAAATTAACACCATCCGGTCGAATTCCCGTTTTAAGTATATTACTCAGCGATCCTATATAGTTACAGGCAAGGCGCAATGTTTCAATTTTGGACAGTTTTTGGGTTTTTGAATAACATGGCACGTACTTTCTGAGGACATCGAGCGCATCGTTCAACCCGTGCATTCTAGAACGTTCTCGAGTGTTTGCTTTAACGCGGCGGACTCTAAGCTTTAATAGCCTCGCTTTGGTCATTTTCTTTTTCTTCGGTCCACGTTTCTTTGGCACTTTAGGTTCTTCTGTTTCATTCGATGAATTATCTTTCCTTTTCGGTGATTTCTTATTTTTGTCACATTCCTTGTCACTGATTGGTTGGTCAAATGTTACGTCACTTTCTGATAACAGCTCGTCATCGGTGGGAATGTCCGAATCGTCTTCGCAGTCAATGTCGTCATGAAGTATTGATCGTATCGGCATTATGTCGTCTGCAAAGAGAAAAAATACGTACATGTACATTCCTTGTTTTATATCCAGCTTACACGAAAACAATCTTGTGTAATTGTTGGTATTCAAGTCTTTCGCACAAATCTGCAGAAAATTAAGGAAACTCTTTATAAATGAAATTATAATTATTGAATTGGGTTGAAAACAGTGTGGCAAAAGGAGAATTTACTCATCATGAGTAGATTCAATCTTGCCACGATGTTTTAAAAGTCGTACGCTGCAAATGCGTTTTCATTTGGGAAAGGAGTAAATCAAACTAGCTCGTCTCATTTAAACAAAATCTAAAAAACAAATACAAGCCGTCCCAAAGAAACCAGCAGATATCTTGTCGATGTTGTCATGCCACGCTGTACAAATTAATGACTGTACATTCTGTTTTATTAAAGCACGGGTCAACAGCTTCTGTGATTGATTCTTTTGAATCTCTTATCGCATTCAGGTTCCCCGTAACAAGTTGTCCGTGTCATACAAGAATGGTACCCCTTATGTGTAACTAAATCTATGTGACTGATGCTACAGGAAAAACCATAAGTCTAGATTAGTCTAGATCCCGATCGTCCTGAACATCAGTGCATTCTGTCATGCCTTGTTTGTGTTCGCCATATGGTCACAGGTTCTTTCAATGTTCTTACATTCAGTAGTGTAAAAGGTAGGACGGCGAAACAGTTTAACTGCTACAATTTGCAAAAAAAAAAAGAAACCCCGCTATGAATAAATGTTTTCCTTGGAAAACGGGTCTTATATAAACGTTACATCCTTGTAAGTTGTAGCTATTCTTTTAGCTTTTTTTTAATCAAGTGATTGTGGTTGACGGCTGTCAGTTCACGGCGGCCAGTTCACCAGTCAATGTGTATTCTGGCTTTCACACAGTACTCCACACACGGCGGCCAGTTCACCAGTCAATGTGTATCCTGGCTTTCACACAGTACTCCACACACGGCGGTCAGTTCACCAGTCAATGTGTATCCTGGCTTTCACACAGTACTCCACACACGGCGGTCAGTTCACCAGTCAATGTGTATCCTGGCTTTCACACAGTACTCCACACACAGCGGTCAGTTCACCAGTCAATGTGTATCCTGGCTTTCACACAGTACTCCACACACGGCGGCCAGTTCACCAGTCAATGTGTATCCTGGCTTTCACACAGTACTCCTCACACGGCGGTCAGTTCACCAGTCAATGTGTATCCTGGCTTTCACACAGTACTCCACACACGGCGGTCAGTTCACCAGTCAATGTGTATCCTGGCTTTCACACAGTACTCCACACAAGTCTTTCAAAGCACTGTTTTCCCCACATAGACTGATAGCCTATTCGTGAAAGATAAATGATGCTTGTCACATTGACTTTTATGAAACGTCGGAAAAATGTTTGCCGAGCTGGGATTCGATCTCAAAACACCTTGATTGACAGCCCCGCCGTAACTACCGACGGTGCTCGGCCCTTGTATAATTATGATTAAATGATACAAATCTACATTTCTGATTTAAGAATAAGTGTTCGTGTCAAACCGAAAAGTGAAAAAAAAACACGTTTTGTCCTGTCAGGGTTCTAGTGTTGAAGTCGGAAAATCAACTATTAATATCATCTCATTTGACGGTGTATTATTTATTAATGCCCGATGAAGCATTTTCCCGTTATAAATATCGAGTAGCACGCATGGCGACCATTCAGTCCCTTTGTACTGCGTAATTTAATTCAGTAATGGCGGCCGGCCAAATGTGCAGTTTGAGCATGCGCAGTTAAGACAGAATGGTACTTTCGTTTTAATGCCGTACTGGATTGCTAGGTGAACATATTTGATATTGTTCCGTTTAATCGATTAAAATGTTTTATGTCAGGACGAACAGTCAAAGATCTTGACGGGAAAAGAAAACCTTCTGTCAGAACGTGATAGAAAAGATAATTCCGCCAATCTGTTCACCAATTTGATATTGTAAAGCTTGGAATTGATCGGTTTTATAACGGTAAGAGTTGTCAAGGCGGGTCAAAATTACTTCAACCCTTTCCCATATACAGAAAATCTAAAGCAGCCGAGTTTGAAAAAAATCGAGACAAAATTATGGAATATCTCTATAAAAAGATATGGAAGTATAGTTATTGAAGAGGGCTGGAAACATGTTATTGAAAGTAGAAATTGCTCATTATATTCTGTTAAAATTCGCGAGCGTGCCTTGCAATATTCCAAACAGTGATAACATATCTAGTAGTAATATCGAGTAAAGCATGGTTTGACTTTTAGTTTAAGAGTTTGCACAGTTCATTAATTTTATTTAAAATAGTTCAAACTATAGAACAGTTAAGTCTCGTGTGCGCCTGTGAGTCTACCTACATCACATCTATAGAAGAGTTAAGTCTCGTGTGCGCCTGTGAGTCTACCTACATCACATCTATAGAAGAGTTAAGTGTCGTGTGCGCCTGTGAGTCTACCTACATCACATCTATAGAAGAGTTAAGTGTCGTGTGCGCCTGTGAGTCTACCTACATCACATCTATAGAAGAGTTAAGTCTCGTGTGCGCCTGTGAGTCTACCTACATCACATCTATAGAAGAGTTAAGTCTCGTGTGCGCCTGTGAGTCTACCTACATCACATCTATAGAAGAGTTAAGTCTCGTGTGCGCCTGTGAGTCTACCTACATCACATCTATAGAAGAGTTAAGTCTCGTGTGCGCCTGTGAGTCTACCTACATCACATCTATAGAAGAGTTAAGTCTCGTGTGCGCCTGTGAGTCTACCTACATCACATCTATAGAAGAGTTAAGTCTCGTGTGCGCCTGTGAGTCTACCTACATCACATCTATAGAAGAGTTAAGTCTCGTGTGCGCCTGTGAGTCTACCTACATCACATCTGAGTCTTCACATCGCCAGGTGTGAACAGGCAATACAACGTGAGAACAGGCAATACAACGTGAGAACAGGCAATACAACGTGAGAACAGGCAATACAACGTGAGAACAGGCAATACAACGTGAGAACAGGCAATACAACGTGAGAACAGGCAATACAACGTGAGAAAGGAATTAATAGTGTGTAGTATATATACCGAGTCAATTAGCCCTGTCGTATGTTTATGGGAGACCAAAACTGAAATGAACAAATGTCCCATTTTTTCTGACGAAAATTAGCCACATTTTGAATGTTCTGAGATGTGCATGTCCTGCATAAAGACGCAAGTTGCTGCATCGGCAGCCAACGAATGTTACTATACAGATTCATTTCATTTTTCCACACTTTTTTCAACCTTATTCAATATTTTTTTCTACAGTTTTCAAGAACTTTCCATATTTGCGAAGATATTTTCGAAGTTGTATGTTGTATGTTAAACTATGCCATGTTTGTATGCTGGAAAGGTTAGAACGACAGGAATTGTCAAGCAAACTGAAGTGATGGGAGTCTAGCAGAAATGACGTGAACTCCTCGTCAAATATTGGTTAAGAAACGCAGCGATAAGCGTATCTAAAAATTATATTGATAACCTATTGCTATGGTGAATTCAATTGACCGCAGGCTCCTGAATACACAATTGTGACAAGCACACTCGGTAATAGTTTGGAACGGGTCTTCGCGAATGTTCTTATTCATCTTCCTAAGAAATCGGTGTATCTGTCTTAAACCGTTCCCTCATAAAGATGCATGTTGATGCCTCAGCAGCAGACGGCTTTTGTAAACATCGTGGCAAAGTGAGAAATTGAGCAATTTCTCCTTTTGTGACAATATTTTCAACTCTTTTCAATTATTACATTTTCATTTACATAGGTTTTTCATATTTTTGCGAAGATGTTTTCAAAGTCGTCTGCTCTAGATTTCATATGTATCTGCAAAGGGCTAACCCATTCCCACATACACACGAGGCTTTCATATGTATCTGCAACCGACGACTTTTGAAAAAAAAAATATATATTCAATAATATTTAGAGATTTTCCATATGCTGTCAATATGTTTTTCAAAATCATCTGCAGATTTGTTCTATGTGGGAAACGTTAAAGCATACTATATGATATGAGCGCAATATGTGTTGGTGTAAATAGCGCGACTGGATTATTACACAACTGTATCGTATATCCACCTGTTATCCAGCAGTTAAAGTCGAATAGTAGCAAAGTGTCCGAGCTCGATACAGTTTCACAAAGATACATGATTATGTTGGCCCTTTTTTTCATACAGAAGCTTACTGACGCCTCTGCAGCAATCGCTTTTGAAAAAATTGTGGCAAAAGGAGAAATTGCTCATAATGAGCAATTTCTCCATTTGCCTCAATATTTTCAACTCTATTCAAAGATAAAACTAACAACCGTAGAGAATTTCTGTATTTTCAGGAATTGCTTTCAAAATTGTTTTCTTAATATTTGTTGTATGTGGGACCTTAATAAAGCGGACGAATCCTTCAAAATGGTAGCACTGGTTTCCCTCGGTGATGCGAGGGATTGTTGTGTTAGCACTGGTTTCCCTCGGTGATGCGAGGGATTGTTGTGTTAGCACTGGTTTCCCTCGGTGATGCGAGGGATTGTTGTGTTAGCAACAGATGCGTTAATGTCAGGATAAATGGACGGGTGGTATTCGTTACTTAAGCGGCCATTCCCTTACTTACTAAGGTTTTATTACATTGTAGACTTCAGTAACACATGGCCACTAATGCCGTATATGTGTGAATGATTGTATTTACCCTTTACCCACATGGCCACTAATGCCGTTATATGTGTGAAGGATTGTATTTACCCTTCACCCACATGGCCACTAATGCCGTTATATATGTGAAGGATTGTATTAAACTTTACCCACATGGCCACTAATCCCGGTTATATGTGTGAAGGATGTATTAAACTTTACCCACATGGCCACTAATGCAGGTTATATGTGTGAAGGATTGTATTTACCCTTTACCCACATGGCCACTTATGCCGTTATATGTGTGAAGGATTGTATTAACCCGTGTCCATATGGCCACTTATGCCGGTTATATGTGTGAAGGATTGTATTTACCCTTTACCCACATGGCCACTAATGCCGTTATATGTGTGAAGGATTGTATTTACCCTTTACCTTTACCCACATGGCCACTAATCCCGGTTATATGTGTGAAGGATTGTATTAACCCTTTGCCCATATGGCCACTAATGCCGGATTGTATTTACTTTTTGCCCACATGGCCACTAATGCCGGTTATATGTGTGAAGGATTGTATTAACCCGTGTCCATATGGCCACTTATGCCGGTTATATGTGTGAAGGATTGTATTAACCCGTGTCCATATGGCCACTAATGCCGGTTATATGTGTGAATGATTGTATTAACCCTTTACCCACATGGCCACTAATGCCGGTTATATGTGTGAAGGATTGTATTAACCCGTGTCCATATGGCCACTAATGCCGGTTATATGTGTGAAGGATTGTATTAACCCGTGTCCATATGGCCACTAATGCCGGTTATATGTGTGAATGATTGTATTAACCCGTTACCCACATGGCCACTAATGCCGGTTATATGTGTGAATGATTGTATTAACCCGTGTCCATATGGCCACTAATGCCGGTTATATGTGTGAAGGATTGTATTAACCCGTGTCCATATGGCCACTAATGCCGGTTATATGTGTGAAGGATTGTATTAACCCTTGTCCATATACAGACACAGAGAACTTATGAAACTTTGTGGCAAAAGGGGAATTGTTCATCATAAGAAATTTCTCCTTCCGTCATAATGTTTTCAACTCACTTCACTAGTTGTACGTTCATGTATAAAGATATTTATATAGATATTTATATAGATATTTCCCATTTTGCATAGATTTGTAATTGTCTGTCATTTTTCACAAAGTCGTCTGCGGGCAGATATTTCATATGTAGAAAAGCGTAAAGTGTGTCTCAGCTTTTCAAAGTCGTATGCTTTATTTGTTTTCATTGTAGTAAAGGGTAAGGTGTTTGTCAGTTTCACTTGTTTAAAAGGTCATTGATACATCCGTAGATCACTTTGCGAGCAAATGACTTCTAAATAAAAAGTTTACGATCCGGCATGGGGCGAATTTCTATTACACGTGACACTTTTATTTTGTATCTGACCATGAACATCGTGGTCGGCACGTGACCAGGTCCTCGGTGCGCGTGGCTGTCATTAAAACGTAACTGTATCCGATTTAGTTATAGGCGAGTGACTTTAAACGTCTAGTACGCTGCTTTGCTCCATTTCACAGTTTTTGAATAACAATTCGAGCGTAATATTTCGTTTGTTCTTCGCTTGAAAATAAATAGCAAGTCGAATCAGTAATACGCTAACCATATATTAATAAAATATGTAAGGCTTTTTAAAATCATAATCGTAAAGTGTTTTAAACTTCCATTATCTATGTTTAAATCAAGGTTAAAACTACGTAAACTTGTTTGTTTAATATGATGTTTAAGTGTTTGCTGCTTTTGAACTGTTTAATTAAATGTTACATGTGAATAGATACAAGAATAGTCTAATACGGGTTTGAAAACATGAGAAATTGCCTAATTTTCTCCTTTTCTATCGATGTTTTCAGAAGTCGTCTGCTTTAATTCTAGAGATGTCCGTGATACACCTTTATCTTTCAACGTTATTAGCTACGATTTCTCTTCAGTATATAAAGGTTAACATTGTGAAGGGTTTTTACATCATATAGTGTATTGAAAGGACAAATTACGAGTTACGAGAATCGGTTCTCTGAACATTAGCATTATAATTCATTATTGTTTATTGTCGTCGTATTTCTGACATTCAGAATTTAAATAAATAAAGATCTTAAAACTGAATACCCTTTGCCTTGTACAACGAATCTATAAGAGAGGAATTGAACGCTTTTAATAAATGTATGTATGATTATTGAATAGAGTTGGTTATTGCGTGACACAATGACAACTTGATCGAGGATTTCAAAAGTTGTTCGCTGCAGATACGTCGACATTGTTTTCTGCATGGGGGAAATCAGCATTGTTTGCCTTGTAGTTATCCAAATATTACGAAACTATTATAACATATGAAATAGAGTCGCCCTAATTTGAACATGGAAGAATCTACTTTAGACAATTCGGCGCTGAAAGAATAAAGGCACACGTTCTTTCTTATAAGATACATGACGATTTGTTTTCAAGTTGACAGGTAACTCTTGTCAATGATATATGTGTGCCACCTGGAAAAGTCCATTACATTGGTCTAATTGAAGGATGAAATGGGTTGATTTACTGTATATGTAGCTGTGCTTGGTTTCGGAATGTTAGATACAATAAGAGCATCTCATTGTTCTAGATATGGTATTTCAGAGTCGCCTTTTCTGAAAATAGTGAACGAAACGGTTTATCCATTTCCGAAATTGAAAACATTGTTGGAGAATAAGAAGATGTCCGTTTAAAGTAGTTCCTCCCTGTTCAACAATGTTATCTGTTTGTTACAGAGACGTGAAATGTGATCGGTATCATGACAAGGGTTATATATGACAGTGAAATGTGATCGGTATCATGACAAGGGTTATATATGACAGTGAAATGTGATCGGTATCATGACAAGGGTTATATATGACAGTGAAATGTGATCGGTATCATGACAAGGGTTATATATGACAGTGAAATGTGATCGGTATCATGACAAGGGTTATATATGACAGTGAAATGTGATCGGTATCATGACAAGGGTTATATATGACAGTGAAATGTGATCGGTATCATGACAAGGGTTATATATGACAGTGAAATGTGATCGGTATCATGACAAGGGTTATATATGACAGTGAAATGTGATCGGTATCATGACAAGGGTTATATATGACAGTGAAATGTGATCGGTATCATGACAAGGGTTATATATGACAGTGAAATGTGATCGGTATCATGACAAGGGTTATATATGACAGTGAAATGTGATCGGTATCATGACAAGGGTTATATATGACAGTGAAATGTGATCGGTATCATGACAAGGGTTATATATGACAGTGAAATGTGATCGGTATCATGACAAGGGTTATATATGACAGTGAAATGTGATCGGTATCATGACAAGGGTTATATATGACAGTGAAATGTGATCGGTATCATGACAAGGGTTATATATGACAGTGAAATGTGATCGGTATCATGACAAGGGTTATATATGACAGTGAAATGTGATCGGTATCATGACAAGGGTTATATATGACAGTGAAATGTGATCGGTATCATGACAAGGGTTATATATGACAGTGAAATGTGATCGGTATCATGACAAGGGTTATATATGACAGTGAAATGTGATCGGTATCATGACAAGGGTTATATATGACAGTGAAATGTGATCGGTATCATGACAAGGGTTATATATGACAGTGAAATGTGATCGGTATCATGACAAGGGTTATATATGACAGTGAAATGTGATCGGTATCATGACAAGGGTTATATATGACAGTGAAATGTGATCGGTATCATGAGAAGGGTTATATATGACAGTGAAATGTGATCGGTATCATGACAAGGGTTATATATGACAGTGAAATGTGATCGGTATCATGACAAGGGTTATATATGACAGTGACAAGGGTTATATATGACAGTGACATGACAAGGGTTATATATGACAGTGACATGACAAGGGTTATATATGACAGTGACATGACAAGGGTTATATATGACAGTGACATGACAAGGGTTATATATGACAGTGACATGACAAGGGTTATATATGACAGTGACATGACAAGGGTTATATATGACAGTGACATGACAAGGGTTATATATGACAGTGACATGACAAGGGTTATATATGACAGTGACATGACAAGGGTTATATATGACAGTGACATGACAAGGGTTATATATGACAGTGACATGACAAGGGTTATATATGACAGTGACATGACAAGGGTTATATATGACAGTGAAATGTGAACTTGGAGAATTTAGTATCAACATCAATGAAACTGTCAGACTTTTAAAAGGCCCGGATAATTAGTCTTTTATCATGGGGGACATTCAACGGCGGGCGTGATATTTAAGGGGTCTGTGATGTCCCCGCAAGATAAAAGGGGCCATATAATGTGTGCGAATATGGAGCACTGATTTATGTGTATTATGTTAGACAGAGAAAATAAATAAACCTAGTTTATATTTTTGATATTGTCCGAGTAACTTGAACTGCCGTATGATAAAAACACAACACCGTTACTGTATGTGTCTATGATAAATAGATAACAAGGCAAGTTTACTTCATGTGTCTATGATAAATATATAACAATGCCATTTTAATGTATGTGTCTATGATAAATATATAACAAGGCAAGTTTACTTCATGTGTCTATGATAAATATATAACACTGCCATTTTACTTTATGTGTCTATGATAAATAGACAACAACAAGCCCATTTTACGTTATGTGTCTATGATAAATATATAACAATGCCATTTTACTTTATGTGTCTATGATAAATAGACAACAACAAGCCCATTTTACGTTATGTGTCTATGATAAATATATAACAAGGCCATTTTACTATATGTGTTTTAGCAGAGTATTAATCATGCAACTGTCCAATTTGCACCAACAATAATTTTGTCGTCGCCAGATTAAGAAAGTATTAGAGAAAAGAACAATAGTCGCAACCGGTATAATTGAATGTCTTTTGCTTAAAGTAAAACACCCGTTGTGAACTCTGCACTTTCCGCACAAGGTCGGTATTTATTAATATAACATGGTCTCCGAAATCTGAAAGATCGCCTTCGAGGACTTGTGGGCAAGTACGGAAACATTACCGATCTCTAACGATTTTTTCAGAAATATCCGAGTCCATTCGGCATATACTACAGGGTAGCATAGAGGAACCTACTGTTGTACTTACACAAACCTACAGAGGTACCTACAGTGGTACCAACAGGGTTAACTACTATTGTAATTACATAAACCTTTAGGGGTACCAACAGCAACTTACTGTTGTTCTTACAAAATACTACAGGGGTACCTACAGTGGTAACTGCAGGGGTGCCTACAGGAACAAACAGGGTTACTTACAACCTACAGGAACCTACAGGAACCTTCACGGGTACCTATCTATTGTTATACTAACAAATAAAACTACAGGCGTACATACAGCAACCTACAGGGATATATACAGGCGTACCTACAGGACCTACAGCAACCTACAGGAACCTACAGGGGTACATACATGAACCTACAGGAACCTATAGTAACCTACTGATATACTAACAAAAAACTACAGGGGTACGTACATGAACCTACAGGAACCTATAGTAACCTACTGGTATTATACAAAAAACTACAGGGGTACGTACAGAAAATCTGTATTTTTCAATAGTGTACGCGGACTATTACGAATTAACATTGTATGTATACATGTTCTCATTTTGAATAAAATAAAGGCTCAATGCGTATTTCTTAGAATAAATAAAATGATTCGTAGCCTTGAAGATTAAGTCTTATTTCAATGTTGCCTATCAAAACCAAACATGCAATCTTGAATGCCTTTCGACGCAT
>JASEVX010000015.1:28001944-28128308 GCA_031761405.1 Serripes groenlandicus | reverse complement strand
AACCCACGTTTTAATTAAACAATTCATTTAGCATGGCGGTAATAACTGCTCTAATCAGGCAGTTATATAACTCGTCACCTATGTGTTGAAGTTTTAACGTTTTTACTGATACAGACAAGAAACAGCATTAAAAACTTCATAACAGATATTTTACATATAGAGTTTAAAAACATTGCAATTGATTGTTTTGTTCATAAAAGCCGTCTGTAACAGACGCCTACATATGCGTAAACATATATAGATAATAATTTGAGTAAAGTCATTTCATTCTTTCTTTCCGGTGTCTATGTGGGAAAGTAGCCAGTTACCTGGGATGAATGTTTCGAGAAAGCCCGGGAGACACGTAGGGTGAACTGTTCGCCGTGATATAACTAAAGGTGCGTATATTTGTTTTCACGTCTGCTTCAGATGTGTTGTATGTCTGAAAGCTTTAATTACAAGTATAATAGAAAAGGGATTCGTGTATCATATAAGAAAATACATGTCACTAAAAAGTGGTCAACCATCACGGCCTAGCGTTGTACACACAACCCCATATTGGCGTAGATACTTCAATTCAAACACGTTCACTACATCGCAATATTGTACATGTATGCACATAGCCTGTAAACCCTTCCTCACGTGTTCACTGCAGTAAGCCAGAGACACAAACACATTTCAAGTATTCGTTGTTTTCCTACGGGCTGTTTGGTTCGAGATCAACCCAGCCGCGAATGCATTGTGTAATTTGGTAAAACTAAATGTCCATGGTTAAAGGACTAAAGGTACAATTTGTCATTTCTTAACGTGGTTTCAGATCAACCTGTACATCTGGTCAGTCCTACCAGTGGGTTGAGATCAACCTGTACATCTGGTCAGTCCTACCAGTGGGATGAGATCAACCCAGATGGTCAGTCCTACCAGAATATACACAAGTTAACACGTGCTTCTGGTAAGCTTATGCTTGTAATACATGAACAGTGTAATACATGAACAGTGTAATACATGAACAGTGCACGTCTTTGTTATTCGAACAGACTGATATGGATCTATACTTTTAACGGAAGTCAACATGTACCTTTTCGCATGAATGGGCTCAAATTCGAAAATAAGCAATAGATGTCACTGCTGTGGATAACGAGAATTATAACCTTGCTTCGTTCCATGCTCGTTGATGCGATACTAGCATTCGAATACAACACGCCACGTTGATGCGATACTAGTATTCGAATACAACACGACACGTTGATGCGATACTAGTATTCGAATACAACACGACACATTGATGCGATACTAGTATTCGAATACAACACGACATGTTGATGCGATACTAGTATTCGAATACAACACGCCACGTTGATGCGATACTAGCATTCGAATACAACACGACACATTGATGCGATACTAGTATTCGAATACAACACGACATGTTGATGCGATACTAGCATTCGAATACAACACGACACGTTGATGCGATACTAGTATTCGAATACAACACGACATGTTGATGCGATACTTGTATTCGAATACAACACGACATGTTGATGCGATACTAGTATTCGAATACAACACGACACGTTGATGCGATACTAGTATTCGAATACAACACGACAGGTTGATGCGATACTAGTATTCGAATACAACACGACACGTTGATGCGATACTAGTATTCGAATACAACACGACACGTTGATGCGATACTAGTATTCGAATACAACACGACACGTTGATGCGATACTAACATTGGGAATACAACACGACACGTTGATGCGATACTAGTATTCGAATACAACACGACACGTTGATGCGATACTAACATTGGGAATACAACACGACACGTTGATGCGATACTAGTATTCGAATACAACACGACATGTTGATGCGATACTTGTATTCGAATACAACACGACATGTTGATGCGATACTAGTATTCGAATACAACACGACACGTTGATGCGATACTAGTATTCGAATACAACACGACAGGTTGATGCGATACTAGTATTCGAATACAACACGACAGGTTGATGCGATACTAGTATTCGAATACAACACGACACGTTGATGCGATACTAGTATTCGAATACAACACGACACGTTGATGCGATACTAACATTGGGAATACATCACGACATGTTGATGCGATACTAACATTGGGAATACAACACGACATGTTGATGTTTGACGCGTCTTTACTCTTTCCCACATACTACACACATACTACACACATACTACACACATACTACACACATACTACACACATACTACACACATACTACACACATACTACACACATACTACACACATACAGCAAATGCAAGCGATGCTCCGGGAAAACAAACCGTCACGTAATGATAACACTTGTAGATATGGGCGGTGCTCCACGAAAAACAACCTTAACGTAATTATAACACGTGTGGAAATAAACCTCTCATACTTACGATCCAAACCGTGACGTAATGATAACACGTGTGGAAATAAACCTCTCATACTTACGATCTAAACCGTCACGTAATGATAACATGTGTGTAAATAAAACCTCTCATACTAACGATCCAACCCGTCACGTAATGATAACATGTGTGTAAATAAAACCTCGCATACTAACGATCCAAACCGTGACGTAATGATAACACGTGTGGAAATAAACCTCTCATACTTACGATTCAAATGAATACAGAAGGTTCTTGAACCCGTCTACGTATAATTGACGAACAGTCTAGACTCAGATCGAGCTGGACAGAAGTCTACACAAGTTGCAAAGTTGCAAAGTCTTACGGTTATTGATTGTAAAGAGTTTAATTGGTTGTGAGTAGGAAGGGAAACGGATCATATGAGCAATGAATTTATCATTTTGTCACTTTGGTTTCAATTGTTGTATAAAGTAATGCACTGTCACACACGCAATTGTTGTTTAAAGTCGTGCACTTTCACAAACGCAATTTACAGTCATGCACTGACACACACGCAATTGTTGTATAAAGTCATGTACTGTCACACACGCAATTGTTGTTTAAAGTCGTGCACTGTCACACACGCAATTGTTGTTTAAAGTCGTGCACTGTCAAACACGCAATTTTGTTTAAAGTCGTGCACTGTCACACACGCAATTGTTGTTTAAAGTCGTGCAATGTCACAAACGCAATCGTTGATTAAAGTCGTGCACTGTCACAAACGCAATCGTTGATTAAAGTCGTGCAATGTCACACACGCAATTGTTGTTTAAAGTCGTGCAATGTCACAAACGCAATCGTTGATTAAAGTCGTGCACTGTCACAAACGCAATCGTTGATTAAAGTCGTGCACTGTCACAAACGCAATCGTTGATTAAAGTCGTGCAATGTCACACACGCAATTGTTGATTAAAGTCGTGCACTGTCACAAACGCAATCGTTGATTAAAGTCGTGCACTGTCACAAACGCAATCGTTGATTAAAGTCGTGCACTGTCACACACGCAATTGTTGTTTAAAGTCGTGCACTGTCACACACGCAATTGTTGTTTAAAGTCGTGCACTGTCACAAACGCAATTGTTGATTAAAGTCGTGCACTGTCACACACGCAATTGTTGTTTAAAGTCATGCACTGTCACAAACGCAATTGTTGTATAAAGTCGTGCACTTTCACGAACGCAATTGTTGTTTAAAGTCATGCACTTTCACAAACGCAATTGTTGTTTAAAGTCGTGCACTGTCACAAACGCAATTGTTGTATAAAGTCGTGCACTTTCACGAACGCAATTGTTGTTTAAAGTCATGCACTTTCACAAACGCAAGGGTTGTTTAAAGTCGTGCACTGTCACAAACGCAATTGTTGTTTAAAGTCGTGAAATGTCACAAACGCAATCGTTGATTAAAGTCGTGCAATGTCACAAACGCAATCGTTGATTAAAGACGTGCAATGTCACAAACGCATTCGTTGATTAAAGTCGTGCACTCTCACAAACGCAAGTGTTGTTTTAAGTCATGCACTGTCACAAACGCAATTGTTGTTTACAGTCATGCACTGTCACAAACACAATTGTTGTTTAAAGTCATACACTGTCACAAACGCAATTGTTGTTTACAGTCATGCACTGTCACAAACGCAATTGTTGTTCAAAGTCATGCACCTTCACAAACGCAATTGTTGTTTAAAGTCGGGCACTGTCACAAACGCAATTGTTGTTCAAAGTCATGCACTGTCACAAACGCAATTGTTATTCAAAGGCATGCACTGTCACAAACGCAATTGTCGTTTAAAGTCATGCGCTGTCACAAATGCAATTGTTGTTTAAAGTCGGGCACTGTCACAAACGCAATTGTTGTTTAAAATCATGCACTGTCACAAACGCAATTGTTGTTCAAAATCATGCACTGTCACAAACGCAATTGTTGTTTAAAGTCATGCACTGTCACAAACGCAATTGTCGTTTAAAGTCATGCACTGTCACAAACGCAATTGTTGTTCAAAGTCATGCACCTTTACAAACGCAATTGTTGTTCAAAGTCATGCACTGTCACAAACGCAATTGTTGTTTAAAGTCGTGTACAGCAGGATAAGGGTTAACTATTATTGAAACTGTCGAAAATATCGCATCCATGGAGGATCAAGTTGATCATAATCATATTAAATGTTAAGTTTAATAAGTTGTGTTTTCATATACATGTAGCTTATAGGAATATACAATTGTAAGAGACCGGTAACCATCCGGGAACAATAGGTTACGTTACTTAAAGGCAAAGGTTGTTTTCACTGTGACAATTAATAAAGATCTCATCTTGATTAGTTGGTGTAGAAGCGGAGAGCCATACTAGGATTTATCATACTTATGATAATAAAAATAATAATAATAATAAAAGAAAATAATAATAATAATATTGATCATAGGAATTATTATATAATAATAATAATAATAATAATAATAATAATAATAATAATAATAAAACTTAATAATAAACAGGTATGAAACGTATACTTATGTATGACTTAAAATCTGTTAAAACATTTGAAGATACATAAACTCAATCATCTGAAATAAACTCTTGTTTTGAATAAGATCCGAGTTTGAGACGCTGAAAAAGAACGATAATGTTTATTTTTGGTAATTTCTTTTTTTATTAAACAATGTTTACAGGAGACGTCTGCTACAATGGCGTCAAATGACGTCTCCAAGGACAAGTTTAAAGAATACAACTGTAAACATAGATTTAAATCCACTTACCCAAAGTATGTACAAAAACTCCAGTATGTAAGGCACAACGGCAGCAAAACACCGAAAATTGATGAACGTCACAAAACCATGAATTTGTAAGATTCCCAGAGATCACTGGGATGAATAGAATCGCGACTGAACGACCCTTAAATCAAGGGGCATATGATTAGGTCTCAGTGTCTAGTCGTCCCTTCTATCTTCATAGTCAGTGATAGTATCAAGAAAGTATTGAACGCCCCTTTTTTTGTTTTTGAATCTCTGTATATAAGCAAATGAGAAAGCGAGAGCCTATTCCAATATAAAGTCCTCAGAAAATCTGCGAAAATATTATGAAATATTTCAAATTAAAATAAGTTTTCCCGTGGTTTTCATTTGTTTAATAAAACATGCAAACGGAAGTAACTCATTGGTCTAATCCAATCGGTTTTTCTCTGAAAATATGTTATTCGAACATATGAGCAAAGAGGAGGAATTCCCCATGATTTCCATATACGGAAGTCAAAGCCCCGCCCCTTTTTCTCTCTGATCCCATATGGCGCTTCGACCGTTCATGTAGTTACCGTTATAGAGCGCTAATTATTATGCAAATATTCCGATATCTTCTCTCAGTCTCTCTGACCCCGGGGTCAAACCGCGCATCTGTCGATAGCAGCCTCGTTTTGAACAATTGTCAATTTTCCCCGTCTGTTCCTTTTTTTACCGTTATTTTGGATACTTATTGGATACGGCAGGCTTTTTGTCTCTTCTATTATAATCCGGGTGTATCGAGGAGACGAAGACAATATTTGGCAACATAATGGGGATAAGAACCGTAGCGACTAACTAGTCATGATTTCTGTTTCGATATTTAATTGACAGAGTTAAGATGCAGATAACAGATAATAAAATCTTATTTGACTCAGTATGTTGACGGTTTTTGAAAACATCACGGCGAAAGGAAAAATTGCACATAATGTATTCAATTTTATTCAATTATTGTTTCGTGTTTATAAAGGTGTTTCCATTATGTTTTACTAAATGGTTTCAAAGTTGTCTGCTGCAGAGCTGGGAAATGTGTACAGGAATCTAGATTAAACACTCTGAGTATTTCATTCTAGGTTCCTCGTGTGGGGTAGGAGAGTATTTCATTCTAGGTTCCTCGTGTGGGGGAGGATAATAAGATAAACACCTGATTACGTGACCTTATTTTGACAAAGATTTCAACAGAGACTTAACTAATTGGCTGCAATAATAGGTACTATTTGATTGATTCATAGTATTAGTTTTATTAGAAGTATAACGCCGTTTAAAGCATTATCGTTGAACACGAACCTTTTTCATGAAACAGATCTGTATTCTGAACGGATCTGTATTTTGGAAACAACGTAGCAGTGATTCTGATTGCTCATATGAGCTCTCGGAACTGCTGCATTGCCGTTTTCTTGTTAGGATGTTATCACTGGCTTGGTCTGCATAATCAACACTATTACTATATATAAATGACTTAAACAAAAAAAAAAGCGATAACTCAAACACGTCGAAAATTAGAAGTCAGAATTGTGAGTGCCTATTGAGTTGGAGTTATCGCGAGTCCGCGTACTTAGTTATAACAATAACACGATCACGGTACACTTATACAGGATCCCTGTATGAGACACCCGCCTGGTACCAGGCTATGAGATCGTACTCCACACACGGACATTCCTCTATAAACTGACTCTCTGTTGCTTGGTGGATAATTGTAATGGATGAGTGGGTCAGGTAAAAATGAACTAATGAACTATGTGCGCCTTTATGCTTTCTCTAGCAAACGGCTTCTGATTCATCTGCAGCAAATAAAGTCTGAATACATATTTGTAAACAAGACTTTGTATCAAACTTATCCATATGTTGTCGACTTTATGTTACACCAACTTGTCCATAAGTGTTACATGTTGGCGACTTTATGTTATACCAACTTGTCCATATGTGTTACATGTTGTCGACTTTATGTTACACCAACTTGTCCATATGTGTTACATGTTGTCGACTTTATGTTACACCAACTTGTCCATATATGTTACATGTTGTCGACTTTATGTTACACCAACTTGTCCATATGTGTTACATGTTGTCGACTTTATGTTACACCAACTTGTCCATATGTGTTACATGTTGTCGACTTTATGTTACACCAACTTGTCTCCATATGTGTTACATTTTGACTTAAAACGATTTTAAAACAGACATTGAAAAAATAAAAAAAGACCACATTGAAAATATCAAAATCGACAGCATTGAACATATAAAAAAAGACCACATTGAAAATATCAAAACAGACATCATTGAAAATATAAAAAAAGACCACATTGAAAATATCAAACGTGGGTTTCAAGAGGCTTTTTAAAGTGTTGTCATGGTGACCAGTTCAGTAAGTCGTGATTTTCTAACTGTTTATCACCAGTACCCTACACAAAAATATGTCTTTTAGCAGTTCTTCACACAACATTCTGTTTATCACCAGTACTCCACACAACATTCTGTTTATCACCAGTACTCCACACAACATTCTGTCTATCACCAGTACTCCAAACAACATTCTGTCTATCACCAGTACTCCACACAATATTCTGTCTATCACCAGTACTCCAAACAACATTCTGTCTATCACCAGTACTCCACACAATATGCTGTCTATCACTAGTACTCCAAACAACATTCTGTCTATCACCAGTACTCCAAACAACATTCTGTATATCACTAGTACTCCAAACAACATTCTGTCTATCACCAGTACTCCACACAATATTCTGTCTATCACCAGTACTCCAAACAACATTCTGTCTATGACCAGTACTCCAAACAACATTCGGTCTATGACCAGTACTCCAAACAACATTCTGTCTATCACTAGTACTCCACACAACATTCTGTCTATCACCAGTACTCCACACAACATTCTGTCTATCACCAGTACTCCTTATAACATTCTGTCTATTAGCAGTTCTCCACATAAAATTATGTCTATCACCAGTACCCCACACAACATTTTGTCTATGACCAGTACTCCACACAAAATTATGTATATCACCAGTACTCCAAACAACATTATGTCTATCACCAGTACTCCACATAACATTATGTCTATCACCAGTACTCCACACAACATTATGTCTATCATCAGTTCTCCAAACAACATTCTGTATATCACCAGTAGCCCACACAACTGTATGCCTATCACCAGTACTCCACACAACATTCTGTCTATCACCACTACTCCACATAACATTATGTCTATCACCAGTACTCCACACAACATTATGTCTATCATCAGTTCTCCAAACAACATTCTGTATATCACCAGTAGCCCACACAACTGTATGCCTATCACCAGTACTCCACACAACATTCTGTCTATCACCACTACTCCACATAACATTATGTCTATCACCAGTACTCAGCCTAACATTATATCTATCACCAGTACTCCACATAACATTCTGTCTATGACCAATACTCCACACAACATTATGTCTATCACCACTACTCCACATAACATTATGTCTATCACCAGTACTCCACCCAACAGTCTGTCTATCACCAGTACTCCACATAACATGCTGTCTATCACCAGTATTCCACATAACATTATGTCTATGACCAGTACTCCACACAACATTATGTCTATCACCAGTACTCCACATAACAGTATGTCTATCACAAGTACTCCACATAACATTATGTATATCACCAGTACTCCACACAACATTATGTATATCACCAGTACTCCACATAACATTCTGTCTATCACCAGTACTCCACATAACATTATTATATCAACAATACCCCACATAACATTATTCTATCAACAATATTCCACATAACATTATGGCTATGACCAGTCCTCGACACAACATTCTGTCTATCACCATTACTCCACATAACATTCTGTCTATCACCACTACTCCACATAACATTCTGTCTATGACCAGTACTCCACATAACAGTATGTATATCACCAGTACTCCACATAACATTATGTATATCACCAGTACTCCACATAACATTATGTCTATCAACACTACTCCACATAACATTATGTCTATGACCAGTACTCCACACAACATTATGTCTATCACCACTACTCCACACAACATTATGTCTAGCACCAGTACTCCACATAACAGTATGTCTATCACAAGTACTCCACACAACATTATGTATATCACCAGTACTCCACATAACATTATGTCTATCATCACTACTCCACGTAACATTATGTCTATCACCATTACTCCACATAACATTAGGTCTATGACCAGTACTCCACACAACATTCTGTCTATCACCACTACTCCACATAACATTATTATATCACCATTACTCCACATAACATTATGTCTATGACCAGTACCCCACACAACATTCTGTCTATCACCACTACTCCACATAACATTATGTCTATGACCAGTACTCCACACAACATTCTGTATATCACCAGTACTCCACATAACATTCTCTCTATGACCAATACTCCAAACAACATTCTGTCTATCACCACTACTCCACATAACATTATTATATCACCATTACTCCACATAACATTCTGTCTATCACCACTTCTCCACATAACATTATGTCTATCACCACTACTCCACATAACATTATGTATATCACCAGTACTCCACATAACATCATGTCTATCACCAGTACTCCACATAACATTATGTATATCACCAGTACTCCACATAACAGTATGTATATCACCAGTACTCCACACAACATTATGTCTATCACCAGTACTCCACATAACACTATGTCTATGACCAGTACTCCACACAACATTATGTCTAGCACCAGTACTCCACATAACATTATGTATATCACCAGTACTCCACACAACATTATGTCTATCACCAGTACTCCACATAACACTATGTCTATGACCAGTACTCCACACAACATTATGTCTATCACCAGTACTCCACATAACATTATGTATATCACCAGTACTCCACATAACATTATGTCTATCACCAGTACTCCACATAACATTATGTCTATCACCAGTACTCCACATAACATTATGTCTATCACCAGTACTCCAAATAACATTATGTCTATCATCACTACTCCACACAACATTATGTCTATCACCACTACTCCACACAACATTATTATATCACCATTACTCCACATAACATTATGGCTATGACCAGTACTCCACACAACATTCTATATATCACCACTACTCCACATAACATTATGTCTATCACCAGTACTCCACACAACATTCTGTCTATCACCAATACTCCAAATAACATTATGTCTATCACCACTACTCCACATAACATTATGTCTATCACCAGTACTGCACACAACATTATGTCTATCACCAGTACTCCACATAACATTATGTCTATCACCAGTACTGCACACAACATTATGTCTATCACCAGTACTCCACATAACATTATGTCTATCACCAGTACTCCACATAACATTATGTCTATCACCAGTACTCCACATAACATTATGTCTATCACCAGTACTCAACATAACATTATGTCTATCACCAGTATCCCACACAACATTATGTCTATCACCAGTACTCCACATAACAGTATGTATATCACCAGTACTCCACATAACATTATGTCTATCACCAGTACTCCACACAACATTATGTCTATCACCAGTACTCCACATAACAGTATGTATATCACCAGTACTCCACATAACATTATGTCTATCACCACTACTCCACATAACATTATGTCTATCACCAGTACTACACCCAACATTATGTCTATCACCAGTACTCCACATAACAGTATGTATATCACCAGTACTCCAAATAACATTATGTCTATCACCAGTACTCCACACAACATTATGTCTATCACCAGTACTCCACCCAACAGTATGTATATCACCAGTACTCCACATAACATTATGTCTATCACCAGTACTCCACATAACATTATGTCTATCACCAGTACTCCACATAACATTATGTCTATCACCAGTACTCCACATAACAGTATGTATATCACCAGTACTCCAAATAACATTATGTCTATCACCAGTACTCCACACAACATTATGTCTATCACCAGTACTCCACCCAACAGTATGTATATCACCAGTACTCCACATAACATTATGTCTATCACCAGTACTCCACATAACATTATGTCTATCACCAGTACTCCACATAACATTATGTATATCACCAGTACTCCACATAACATTATGTATATCACCAGTACTCCACATAACATTATGTATATCACCAGTACTCCACATAACATTATGTCTATCACCAGTACTCCACATAACAGTATGTATATCACCAGTACTCCACATAACATTATGTATATCACCAGTACTCCACATAACATTATGTATATCACCAGTACTCCACATAACATTATGTATATCACCAGTACTCCACACAACATTATGTCTATCACCAGTACTCCACATAACATTATGTATATCACCAGTACTCCACATAACATTATGTCTATTACCACTACTGCACATAGCATTATGTCTATCACCAGTACTCCACATAACAGTATGTATATCACCAGTACTCCACATAACATTATGTATATCACCAGTACTCCACATAACATTATGTATATCACCAGTACTCCACACAACATTATGTCTATCACCAGTACTCCACATAACATTATGTATATCACCAGTACTCCACATAACATTATGTCTATTACCACTACTGCACATAGCATTATGTCTATCACCAGTACTCCACACAACATTATGTATATCACCAGTACTCCACACAACAGTATGTCTATGACCAGTACTCCACATAGCATTATGTATATGACCAGTACTCCACATAGCATTATGTCTATCACCAGTACTCCACACAACATTATGTCTATCACCAGTATCCCACACAACATTATGTCTATCACCAGTACTCCACACAACATTATGTCTATGACCAGTACTCCACATAGCATTATGTCTATCACCAGTACTCCACATAGCATTATGTCTATCACCAGTACTCCACACAACATTATGTCTATCACCAGTACTCCACATAACATTATGTATATCAACACTACTCCACATAACATTATGTCTATCAACACTACTCCACACAACATTATGTCTATCACCAGTACTCCACACAACATTATGTCTATCACCAGTACCCCAAACAACATTATGTCTATCACCACTACTCCACATAACATTATGTCTATCACCAGTACTCCACACAACATTATGTCTATCACCAGTACTCCACACAACATTCTATCTATGACCAGTACTCAACCCAACATTCTGTCTATCATTATTACTCCACATAACATTATGTCTATCACCAGTACTCCACGCAACATTATGTCTATCACCAGTACTCCACACAACATTATGTATATCACCAGTACTCCACACAACATTCTGTCTATCATTATTACTCCACATAACATTATGTCTATCACCAGTACTCCACACAACATTATGTCTATCACCAGTACTCCACACAACATTATGTCTATCACCAGTACTCCACACAACATTATGTCTATCACCAGTACTACACTCAACATTCTATCTATGACAAGTACTCCACCCAACATTCTGTCTATCATTATTACTCAACACAACATTATGTCTATCACGAGTACTCCACCTAGCATTTTGTTTATCATCAGTACTTCACACAACATTATATATATGACCAGTACAGAACTCAACATTATGTTAATGACCAGTACTCCAAACAACATTATGTCTATGACCAATACTCCACACAACATTATGTATATCACCAGTACCCAATACAACATTATGTCTATAACCAGTACCCCACACAACATTCTGTTATCGAAAGTACCCAACACAACATTGTGTCTATGACCAGTACTCCACAAAACATAATGTCTATGACCAGTACTCCACAAAACATTATGTTTATGACCATTATTCCACACAACATTCTGTCTATCACCAGTACCCAATACAACCTTATTTCTATGACCAATACTCCACACAACATTATGTACAACATTCTGTCTATGACCAGTACTCCACACAACATAATGTCTATGACCAGTTCTCCACACAACATTATGTCTATGACCAGTACTCCACACAACATTATATCTATGACCAGTACTCCACACAACATTATGTCTATGACCAGTTCTCCACACAACATTATGTCTATGACCAGTTCTCCACACAACATTATGTCTATGACCAGTTCTCCACACAACATTATGTCTATGACCAGTACTCCACACAACATTATGTCTATGACCAGTACCGAACTCAACATTATGTATATGACCAGTACTCCACCCAACAGTATATCTATGACCAATAGTCCACACAACATTCTGTCTATCACCAGTACCGAATAAAACGTTATGTCTATAACCAGTACCCCACACAACATTATGTCTATCACCAGTACCCCAAACAACAGTATGTCTATCACCAGTACCCCACACAACATTATGTCTATCACCAGTACTCCACACAACATTATGTCCATCACCAGTAACCCAAACAACATTATGTATATCACCAGTACCCCACACAACATTATGTCTATCACCAGTACCCCACACAACATTATGTCTATCACCAGTACTGAACTCAACCTTATGTCTATCACCAGTACCAAACTCAACCTTATGCCTATCACCAGTAACCCACTCAACCTTATGTCTATGACCATTACCACACTCAACCTTATATATATCACCAGTACCCCACTCAACCTCATGCCTATCACCAGTTCCCAACTGAACAGTCTGTATATCACCAGTACTCCGCACAAAATTAAGTATGTGACCAATACTCCACACAATTGTATGTATATGACCAGTACCCAACACAACATTATGTCTATCAACAGTACCCCACTCAACATTATGTCTATGACCAGTGCCCAACACAACATTTTGTCTATGACTAATATCCCACACAACTGTATGTCTATGACCAGTACCCAACACAACATTATGTTTATCAACAGTACCCCACTCAACATTATGTATATCACCAAATATTCACTTTCCGTGAAAGTTAAAACTCAAATCTTCATTTTCTTTAACAATTAAAACTTTAGCGAGCATGGGCGTTAAGACAAATCTTCACCTATCAGTAACGGTTAAACCTCCAGCGTGCATGGACTTAAAGACAAATGTTCACTTTAAGTAACAGTTACAACACAAGCAAGCATGGTCGTTCGTACAATTCTTCACTTTCAGTAACAGTTAAAACTCAAGCAAGAATGGTCGTACGTACAAATCTTCATTTTCAGTAACAGTTAAAACTCAAGTGAGCATGGGCGTAAAGCCAACCTTCACTTTCAGTAACATTAAAAACTCAAGTGAGCATGGGCGTAAAGACAAACTTTCACTTTCAGTAACAATTTAACAAGATGTATATATAGGTAGGTATATGTATTAGTCGCCTCTAGCGAATCATGGACTTATTTGAATCCTCGATTTGGCTTCTGTTAGATACGCACGGATGTCAAATTGCTCAAGTCAGTTATGACTTAAGGGTATCAATCCAGGGGTCGTCAGTTCAAACCCGCCTCAACCATTTATTCTTTCTGGTAATTGACGAAAGTCATTGAGAAAGTAATGGGTGGGCTAATTATATGTGGTAAAGCATGTGCTAAATAGTCTATATAGTAAAGGGTGGGCTAATTATATGTGGTAAAGCATGTGCTAAATAGTCTATATAGTAAAGGGTGGGCTAATTATATGTGGTAAAGCATGTGCTAAATAGTCTATATAGTAAAGGGTGGACTAATTATATGTGGTAAAGCATGTGCTAAATAGTCTATATAGTAAAGGGTGGACTAATTATATGTGGTAAAGCATGTGCTAAATAGTCTATATAGTAAAGGGTGGGCTAATTATATGTGGTAAAGCATGTGCTAAATAGTCTATATAGTAAAGGGTGGGCTAATTATATGTGGTAAAGCATGTGCTAAATAGTCTATATAGTAAAGGGTGGGCTAATTATATGTGGTAAAGCATGTGCTAAATAGTCTATATAGTAAAGGGTGGGCTAATTATATGTGGTAAAGCATGTGCTAAATAGTCTATATAGTAAAGGGTGGGCTAATTATATGTGGTAAAGCATGTGCTAAATAGTCTATATAGTAAAGGGTGGGCTAATTATATGTGGTAAAGCATGTGCTAAATAGTCTATATAGTAAAGGGTGGACTAAATATATGTGGTAAAGCATGTGCTAAATAGTCTATATAGTAAAGGGTGGACTAAATATATGTGGTAAAGCATGTGCTAAATAGTCTATATAGTAAAGGGTGGACTAAATACTATTTGTGGTAAAAGGTGGAATAAATAATCTACGTAATAAATGCTGGGCTAACTATTTTATTTGATAAAGGGTGAGCGTACTCTTTGTGGTAAAAGATGGGCTAAATACTATATGTGGTAAAGGATGGGCTTAATTTTTGTATGTGGTAAAATATGGGCTACATAGTATATGTGGTATAAAGAAGGCTAAATAATCTACGTTGTGAAGGGAAGACTAAATAATCTATGGTAAAGGGTGGGCTAAATAATATAATTTCATAAAGATGGGCTAAATAATATAATTACTAAAGGATGGGCTAAATAATATAATTACTAAAGGATGGGCTAAATAATATAATTACTAAAGGGTGGGCTAAATACTCAATGTTGTAAAAAAGGAGGATAAATAATCTATGTGCACATCTTTAACCCTTTCCCATATGCAGTAGAATCTGAATCTACATGTAACTGCAATGAAAAATATATTTTCTTTTCTAGGCATGTTGGCGACAACGTGACACAAAACAAAATAACATGTTATAGACCATACGTCCAGCGTTTAGCTCTTTCAGTTCAAACGACAAGTGTGTATGATTACCAATTTTAATGTGTATGAATTGAAACGTTGTACGACAATAAATACCATGCACTAACCATGTCAAATATTTATATGTAAGAGAAGAATTAATATCAGCACATATTGCTTGTTGTCTAATCCCTGTAGTTGTTTTTCTGTTGCTGGGAACATTCTATCTGAAATAAATATGTTTAAACCAGACGTGTGTCAAAAGAATAAAACTCTTCTTAAAGTGATATTGTTATATAAAGAGAGTGTCGATATTATTGCATGTGGGAAAGGGTTAAAAGCTTTTTAAATTGAAACTCAATAATTGAACTATCACAGACCAAATGTGTGTGGCGCGATGAGATTTATTTCCTTTATCTGCTCTTTTTCCCCGGTAAAGTCCGGTACTTTATAAAGCATTAAAATACGACCAACACGCGACGAAAGGTTCTCAATTCAATTTTCGATCTTTTGAACCCGACAGGGTCAAATTTATAGCAACAATCTGCAAGTATCAATTACGAGGCAATAAATTATACACCCTGTGCATCGGTTTTTGTTTTGAAGTTTGTTACTATGTGTTATGTCCTAATCAAAGAAGATTACATCCAAGCTTTTTCACAAATATAAAAAAAGATATTAACAAGGTCATGTCAGAAAAGAAATACGAATATTTATACATTTTATAAGTGTAGATTTTATTTATCGACGGTCGAATTAGCATGTGCGATATGAATAATAAAATAGTTTCCCTTTTCCGACCAATTACGACTTAAGCCGACAGCCAATACGGGTTTTTACGAGTGTTGCCGAGCGTCACCCGAAGCCCTTACAATCGTCAGGAGACGCTGACTGTCAACTCTGGTATGTCACTTTTCGACGGTAGCGAGGGCGGCACGCGACACAACTATCAGTCGTCTTGGTTACATAAATCTTCTGGATTATGTAGCTACAGGTGAAGTTTGTTTATTATAAAACTTGGTGGCATTTTCTCAAATATTGTAAATCACGGCAGTATTCAGTGATGTGATGTAAAACCCTTTACCAACTCGGTATGAACAGCGTCATTGGTAACACTTTCAAATTGAGCTGCACAGAAAAGAACAGAACAGAACGGCATATGTATTTCTCTTATTCGCAACTAGTGTAGAGCATGAGGAATAACACTAAATACATACAGACTTCAGAATTAACAATTACGGCCCATCGGCATTGCAAAATCGTTTCAATTTGAAAGATAGGCTGTGCTTAATTTTTTTAATTGGATTTAATGTTGCCTTCAACGGGTTTTTCGGATTATACTTATGCGATTTGAAAGTACATTGTACTAGTTATAAGAACTAGTTATAAGTTAATCCTAACACCAGCGCGTCTCTCGTTAAATTAATTAGTTCACCCGCAACGCAAAACGTCAACTCAGAGACAACTACGTCCGTACTTAAACCTATAACCTGATCGGGGATCAGACCCATGTCTCCCGCTCTCGACGTGGACGATCTTACCACTGGATAATATGATTATGGGATGAGTCCGGAATCTATTATCCTGTACAACGCTTTCCCACCTACAACAAATCTGCAGCAAACTGCTTCGAAAACTTATTGGCAAAATCATCGTCCGCTTAAGACGCCCGAGTCGGACGCTCATCAGACCCCGTAACAGGTGTTGGTTGGTTTAAACAGCAGGACGGCCATGGAAGTCGGCACCCGCTAAGGAGTGTGTAACAACTCACCTGCCTATACCGAACCGTCGTGGCAAAAGTAGAAATTGCTGTCCTTTTTGCACAATAGTTTCAAGTCGTCTGCTTCAGATGTTTCAAAATGAGGGTTTATCCGCCCAGCTTATTTGACAGCAATGACGTCATTATTCAATTTTAACGGACAGTGTTGACCCTGATAAGATTATACGACTTAGTGCACGACTCGATGAATCGTTTATGTCTTACAGGCAATAAGTCCTCGGTTATATTACCTTCTAAAGAGGCCCGGTAGCGACGTGGGCTGTTAACCGTGAGTTCCAAACCCAGCTCGGCCACCATTCTTTCCTAAAATGGAAAAAAATCGTACGATTGTAGATAGACACCAACCTACACATTCGTATAGTGCGATCTGAGTATGTACTGCACGCCAATTTGTCACAGAAAGTTCAAAGAAACGTTTGAACATTACTGTTTATTTCGATCAGAAAGCCTTGATGCACGGGCAGATATCTTAACCTACTTCTGCCATAAATACGCTAAGCTAGGCTAACTTCATCGATATGCCATAGCTCAGTCGGTAATGGCGAGGGCTACCAATCGATGAGGTGTGAGTTCGAGCCTCGCTTCTACCACTAAGTCTTTCCAATGATTGACAAAAAAAATTGCGACTAGCGCTATTCGTCTTTTCCGCCAATGAATAATATTCCACATGCAAAGAATGCTGTGTGGAGTACTTGGTTAGAAAATCAGAGAACACGTGGTTTGATGAACTGGCCGCTCTTAATGAATAGAAATTGCTGAGAAATAGCGTTATGCTCCAATAAAAGATTCCGCCTTGGAAATGAAAACGAAGGCTCTGGCATATGTACCAGTCATGACTGAATAATGCTTTCTCAGATGCATATGTATGTTGACGAATCTGATGCAGACTGCTTTTGAAAACATTGAGTCAAAGGGAGTAACTGCTAATAATTTCTACTTTAGTTACACAAATTCGAACTCCTATCAAAGATTAAGCTTATTGGCCACGTGTTTTAAAACTTGTTTGCTGCAGATTGTATTGTATTTAAAAGTTTTAAAAGATGTCTGCTGTAGATTGTATTGTATGTAGAAAAGTGTTCAAAGATGTCTGCTGTAGATTGTATTGTATGTAGAAACGTGTTAATAAAGCTGTCTGCTGCAAATTGTATTGTATGTAGAAAAGTGTTAAAAGATGTTTGCTGTAGATTGTATTGTATGTAGAAAAGTGTTAAAAGATGTCTGCTGCAGATTGTATTGTATGTAGAAAAGTGATAATAAAGATGTCTGCTGTAGATTGTATTGTATGTAGAAAAGTGTTAAAAGATGTCTGCTGCAAATTGTATTGTATGTCTGCTGCAAATTGTATTGTATGTAGAAAAGTGTCAAAAGATGTTTGCGTAGATTGTATTGTATGTAGAAAAGTGTTAAAAGATGTCTGCTGCTGATTGTATTGTATGTAGAAAAGTGTTAAAATATGTCTGCTGCAAATTGTATTGTATGTAGAAAAGTGTTAAAATATGTCTGCTGCTGATTGTATTGTATGTAGAAAAGTGTTAAAAGATGTCTGCTGCAAATTGTATTGCATGTAGAAAAGTGTTAAAAGATGTTTGCTGTAGATTCTATTGTATGTACAAAAGTATTAAAGGATGTTTGCTCTAGATTGTATTGTATGTAGAAAAGTGTTAAAAGATGTCTGCTGCTGATTGTATTGTATGTAGAAAAGTGTTAAAAAATGTCTGCTGCAAATTGTATTGTATGTAGAAAAGTGTTAATAAAGATGTCTCCTGCTGATTGTATTGTATGTAGAAAAGTGTTAAAAGATGTCTGCTGCTGATTGTATTGTATGTAGAAAAGTGTTAAAAGATGTCTGCTGCAAATTGTATTGTATGTAGAAAAGTGTTAAAAGATGTCTGCTGCTGATTGTATTGTATGTAGAAAAGTGTTAAAAAATGTCTGCTGCAAATTGTATTGTATGTAGAAAAGTGTTAATAAAGATGTCTCCTGCTGATTGTATTGTATGTAGAAAAGTGTTAAAAGATGTCTGCTGCTGATTGTATTGTATGTAGAAAAGTGTTAAAAGATGTCTGCTGCAAATTGTATTGTATGTAGAAAAGTGTTAAAAGATGTTTGCTGTAGATTGTATTGTATGTAGAAAAGTGTTAATAAAGATGTCTGCTGTAGATTGTATTGTATGTAGAAAAGTGTTAAAAGATGTCTGCTGCTGATTGTATTGTATGTAGAAAAGTGTTAAAAGATGTCTGCTGCAAATTGTATTGTATGTAGAAAAGTGTTAAAATATTCTGCTGCCGATTGTATTGTATGTAGAAAAGTGTTAAAATATGTCTGCTGCTGATTGTATTGTATGTAGAAAAGTGTTAAAAGATGTCTGCTGCAAATTGTATTGTATGTAGAAAAGTGTTAAAAGATTCTGCTGCCAATTGTATTGTATGTAGAAAAGTGTTAAAAGATGTCTGCTGCCGATTATATTGTATGTAGAAAAGTGTTAAAAGATGTCTGCTGCCGATTATATTTTATGTAGAAAAGTGTTAAAGATGTCTGCTGCAGATTGTATTGTATGTAGAAAATTGTTAAAAGATTTTGCTGCAAATTGTATTGTATGTCTGCTGCAAATTATATTGTAAGTAGAAAAGTGTTAAAAGATTTCTGCTGCAGATTGTATTGTATGTAGAAAAGTGATAATAAAGATGTCTGCTGTAGATTGTATTGTATGTAGAAAAGTGTTAAAAGATGTCTGCTGCTGATTGTATTGTATGTAGAAAAGTGTTAAAATGTGAGTGTTGTAGATTGTATTGTATGTAGAAAAGTGTTAAAAGATGTTTGCTGTAGATTGTATTGTATGTAGAAAAGTGTTAAAAAAGTTCTGCTGCCGATTGTATTGTATGCAGAAAAGTGTTAAAGATGTCTGCTGTATATTGTAATGTTTGTAGAAAAGTGTTTAAGACGTGTGCTGTAGATTGTATTGCATGTAGATAAGTATTAAAAGATGTCTGCTGCAGATTGTATTGTATGTAGAAAAGTGTTAGAAGATGTCTGCTGTAGATTGTATTGTATATAGAAAAGTGTTAGAAGATGTCTGCTGTAGATTGTATTCTATATAGAAAAGTGTTAATAAAGATGTCTGCTGTAGATTGTATTGTATGTAGAAAATTGTTAATAAAGATGTCTGCTGTAGATTGTATTGTATGTAGAAAAGTGTTAAAGATGTCTGCTGCCGATTGTATTGTATGTAGAAATGTGTTAAATATGTCTGCTGCAAATTGTATTGTATGTAGAAAAGTGTTAAAAGATGTCTGCTGTAGATTGTATTGTATGTAGAAAAGTGTTAAAAGATGTCTGCTGTAGATCGTAGTGTATGTAAAAGTTTTAAAAGATGTCTGCTGTAGATTGTATTGTATGTAAAAGTTTTAAAAGATGTCTGCAGTAGATTGTATTGTATCTAGAAAAGTGTTAAAAGATGTCTGCTGTAGATTGTATTGTATGTAAAAGTTTTAAAAGATGTCTGCTGCTGATTGTATTGTGTATTGATATTGTGATGTCTAACCAGTCAAACTGTTCGTGGTGTTCAGATATCGTAAAGCCTCACAGTTTGAGATATCGATATATCACGTGATATTGTGATGTCTAACCAGACAAACTGTTCGTGGTGTTCAGATATCGATATGCCTCAAAGTTTGAGATATCGATATATCACGTGATATTGTGATGTCTAACCAGCCAAACTGTTCGGAAGACGTAGATGATTAACTCGCTCGTAACAGTGTGTGCATATTCAGAGAATTACTCTAGATACTTAACTGTCGATGTCATGTACAGCAGACAATGTCCTTTACATTATAAAAAGAGAAAGCATTGGACTAAAATGACCTATACCTTTCTTTTTACGTGAATGTTTTGGGGGTCACAATCTTCAGTTGTATTTTCCCCTGGACATTTGTCATTGTGTTATGACATGCGGAGCACCTCGGTGGCATGCGATGATGGAAGGACAGAACGACCTGGATGAGAGACATATAAATAGTTCAACAGTTCTTGTTATGTCTCTGTCTGGATACAAAAACACAACTTCTAATTAAGTGTAAAAGATATATTTTATTTCAACATGCTTTAACAATAAACAAACAAAATACACATGAAAAAACAAAACGAGAGAAAGTGAGGAGATGATATAAAACAAACACACACAGAGAAAGTGAAGAGAAGTAATAAAACAAACAAACAGACTGAAAATGAAAAGATTGAATAAAACCAAACAGACAGAGAGAAAGTGAAGAGATGAAATAAAACAAACAAAAAGAGAGAAATGAAAAGATGTAAGAAAGATAAGCTGGAAAGAAAACCAGGCATACAGACATTCGGTATCAATATTTAACTCACTGATAGTGTCACCCCTTTTGAAAGGGAACCAGGCATACAGACATTCGGTATCAATATTTAACTCACTGATAGTGTCACCCCTTTTGAAAGGGAACCAGGCATACAGACATTCGGTATCAATATTTAACTCACTGATAATGTCACCCCTATTGAAAGGGAACCAGGCAGGGAGACATTTTGTATCATACAGGGGTGGTTCTACATCCGGTTACTTCAGAACGGAACACATTGTCGCCACTGCGGTCTGACCTTTATTGATATATGATATATACAACAATTCATATAGTCCCTTTAGACTGTTGATTCTCTTAATTTCTTGTTCAAAAACTGTTTGTCCATTTCTGTGTATATCTGAAAACAATCAAATTAGGGGAAACTGTTATTAAAGGATTTTTCATATTTAACGAAGATTACTTAAAAAACAATTTGAAAACATATAAACAATCATAATTTTATATTATATTTAAAATATAACCAGTTGCCGATATGAAATAAAATGAAATGTCATACACATGTATGTTTTATCGCCTTCTACTTCAAGATATATATTCTTGTGATGACAATCACGGTCATATCAACAGGTACCGTTATCAAAATAGAACTTCGTTTACGAGAAATGACTAGTGTTTGTAGCTTTTATTAATCCTGTTAACTTGTGTGTTTAGAAAATAGATGTTACTTTGTGCTGATATGCACGTGAACATATCATGGTTTGAAGATTAAACGTAAGACATCTTATCTGATTGGGAGAAATAACAATCGGATAATACGAAATAGTAAAATATACATTTCTCGACAAGAAAATCTATTGAATAAAGAATAAAACATTGTGGCAAATTGATCATGATGAGCAATTTCATTTTCTACGGACAATGTTTTCAAATGTCGTGTGCTGCAGGGGCATCAGTAAGCGTGTCTACTGTTTGTTGGATACAGAGGCGTCATAAAGCGTCCGTACTGTATGTTGGATACAAAGGCCTCATAACGCGTGTGTACTGTATTTTGGATAAGCGTGTGTATGTTGGATACAGAGGCGACATAAAGCGTGTGTATGTTGGATACAGAGGCATCATAAAGCGTGTGTACTGTATGTTGGATACAGAGGCGTCATAAAACGTTTGTATGTTGGATACAGAGGCGTCATAAAGCGTTTGTATGTTGGATACAGAGGCGTCATAAAGCGTGTGTATGTTGGATACAGAGGCGTCATAAAGCGTTTGTATGTTGGATACAGAGGCGTCATAAAGCGTGTGTATGTTGGATACAGAGGCGTCATAAAGCGTGTGTATGTTGGATACAGAGGCGTCATAAAGCTTGTGTACTGTATGTTGGATACAGAGGCGTCATAAAGCGTGTGTACTGTATGTTGGATACAGAGGCGTCATAAAGCGTGTGTATGTTGGATACAGGAGCGTCATAAAGCGTGTGTATGTTGTATACAGAGGCGTCATAAAGCGTGTGTACTGTATGTTGGATACAGGGGCGTCATAAACCGTATGCATGTTAGATACAGAGGCGATATAAAGCGTATGTATGTTGGATACAGAGGCGTCATAAATCGTGTGTATGTTGGATACAGAGTCGCCATAAACCGTATGCATGTTGGATACGGAGGCGTCATAAAGCGTGTATGTTGGAAAGGGTTAATGTAGATTATGTATGCAGTATTTTGATGCAATCTTAGAAGGCTTTCACTCTTACCTCATTTAGAACAGCCTCTGTTATCCGGAAATGTTTGTAAAGTCTCGTCGGTGCGAGTAAAGTCTCACCGCGTCCCGATATTAGACATCGTCTGATGTATTCCCAACACGCGTCTTCTAGTTCATCCAAATGGAACTGCATGGCGCCGCACAATAATCCTGTAAATCATCAAATAATTCAATATCTCCATATTGTAAGTAAAACCATCAATCGAATTGGGATATTTTCAAGATATGAATCCATTAACAATGTATTTTATAAAGACGACATTTGACAAGTCAGTGACAGACTTCTTAAAGAGTGTGTGAAAAGGAGAAATAAATCGAACCGGGCAGCTTCTTCTATTCTCAACAGCAGACTGACCCCTTGTCACTTTGTCGAATACGCGTCAAAAACTTAGCGATTTAGAGTTAGTTGTAGTAAGTATAATTATAATGGTCAATCTGGGTTGATTTGGTTTCTTGTTTTTCTTTTTTTGATAATTATGAACATTTTGCTTTTGTTTCATACAGAAAAGAGTAAATCTAATTGTTAACATATTTCTCGAGTTTTTTAGAGAAATATAAAGTACAAAAGCGGAGCCATTCAATGGATGGTTCTAATGGTTCCAAGGGATATAATCGATACTTGACTTACCAGTTACGGTGGCGGCAGTTATTGTTACTGTTCCACAATGAACATACAGAACTAACATGCGGAATACCTCGGTGTCGTATTTTTTGACAGGAATGTAAAGTCGGTATGACATTAATTGTTTCTTTTTATCGGCGATCATCTTGTTTTTGTGTAACTGTTCTAGAATAAGCTGATAGAAGACTCTGTAATGAAGAAGGTAGTCTTGTATAACTAGGCGGTCTAACTCATTACAGAATTTGATATGTTAACCAGTTTGTCCTACACATGTACAATACATCTGAAGCACACGACTTTGACAGAATCTTGACTAAAAATGGACATTTAATAAAACGAAAGTATAATCATTTAATAGTCATAAACATTGTGACGAAAATAAAAACATTCTGACAAAGTCTCTCCTTTTTCCATAATGTTTTCAAGCGTAACCTGCTTAAATGCGTCTGAGTGCTTGAAATGATTAAATAACAGCGCCTCTTATTGGAATATGGAAAGAAGACTGTGAAATCTGAAAACTTCGAAAGAATATTGATTTATAAACAGTATTGCTCCTAGTATTTATATAGTTCGTCATTAATTTCTTCATCACGGTTCATTAGGAAAATCATTTCAGTTCAATTACTACACACGGTGACACACCTATATTAAAACAGTGAATGCTGTGGAGAAAAGGAAGCCGTATGTCTGTTTTCGTCTGGTACCCGAAACTTTGAAAGATTTGGTACACCAATAAAGGTTGTTCTCTTTAACGTTTTGCTTGTTCCCCGCTGTCGAATCGGAGCCGCCATTATTGGTATATGCCTGACTCAATAATGTTAAGGTAAAGGCAGGTAACTCCAGACCATAAAACGACATCATTATGACATCACTGGTACTTACATGCTTCTTGTTCCAAGTATCGCTCTTACAGCGTGTATCGGAACTTCGTCCCGACCGACAAGGAAAGTGACGTCACACATCTCCGGCATGTCTAAAATTAGCTTCAGATTCTCGCACAACATGCGGGTACTTTTGAATTTGAAGGAATTCCCTTCATTGTCCATCCGACATTTTCTGGTGTCAAAACACGATATGTTGTCACGTGATAAAGTCGATATAGCATCGATAGAATCGGACGATTCGTAACCGGAAGAAGCGTCTGAAATTAGAAAGATGGCCGATATTTAGGATACCTGGCGAACTATAAAAAGGCGACTCGTGGTTATCTGGTACCCGACTTCTATAGTTAATTAGTTAGTCTAGTCTGGCACCAGTTTCACTATTGTATGTAGTAGATTCATCAATGTACATTGTGTTATTGTTTACGCAGTGAAACAACCCAACATAATGTTTCGAAAAAGTACACGGAGTGTTTCGTTCACACAGTGTTTACTCTTAGACGACTGTATAGCGTTAAAGCTTTCACCACCGTGCACAACGGTGCAATATAAATGCAAGGTCAAGATGAATTGAAACATTCGTTTGTTTGATGATAGCAAGGGTACTTACTATTCTTGCACTTACGTAGACCTCTATAACAAACCCGTGATTAAACCCTGAATTACGACCAACAATTAACGGGACAATCCCCTAGTATTAACTTAACTCTTTCCCACATGTGAGAGTAGTGTTATTAAACGGAGTTAAGAACATTGTGGCAAAAGGAGAAATGCAATTTCTTCTTAATTCACTATGTTTCGAATTGAATGAATTAAACATGGTTCATTAGATTTGTGCGTTAATAATCTGTCTGTAACAATAAAAGGCATTATGTTGGATAAGAAATTCTTTAATTATTTTTACGCAGTGTTCCTCTCGTTTTCAATATTAAATGCCATTATTGTCAAAAAGTCATTTCCATCGTTTTTACTGACGATTTGAATGAACAAATTTAATATTTAGCCCTTTCCCACACACATGCAATCTGAGCAAGGCGGCTTTTTAGCATGTGAACACAATTATTGGAAATCTCTAAAAAATAAAAACAAATTATGTAAAAGGCAACTACTTGTCTTTAAAAAATATTTTGCCGAAAAAGTTTTAATAATATAACTCAGATAAAGAGTTTTAAACATCTTGAAAAGACAGAAATTGCTAATTTAGAGCGATATCTCTTTTTTCTCTTATCGTTTTCATAAGTTAACTGATAAATATTTTATAATTTGGCTTACCTTCTATTTCATCGTAGCATGTCTCATTGGCGACCTCGGAACTCATTAGTGGTAACATAACGTCAGATGTATCCATAGTAACGAATGATTTAAAATAAATCTTAAGATGTTAAAACAGTAACACAATATTCGATCCTAGTATAACAATGTGAAACTGTGTATATGCAACCTTGATGGTGTAAAAGCAAAGAATGATATTTAGAATCAGTGTTCCCCTGTTTTTATAGGAGAAATCTCATGATGGCAGATTAAAATTCGACACTCATTGAAACTGACCGATTAAAATTCGTCAATCAATGAAAATGACAGAACTTACTTCAGTGTTAATCGATTAATTCAAAACTGTTAATTGGTTTGTGTGGTTCTGGTGATTTGTGAAAAATGGGATAATATCGCCAGACCAAATACTCGTCAAACACTGCAAATTTACCGATTAGCGCGCCATCTACTCTACGAAATAAAACAAAAGTTAGAAGTCGGAGTTAGTCACACCTTAGATATCGGAGTTTTCACACCTTTTGAATGACGCATAGGTTTTTTTTATAATTGTGTATGGAAATATAATGATTCGATTTCTGTTATATTTTTATTTAATCTTATATTTTATGCATGCATTTACTTCAATGAAATTAATTCACGAGCTCATAGGTATGCGACTCTAGCGCTAGTTGTAAGGATGCCCGTTCGTTATTTCGCTTGTCCCTCGTGGTGCAAAATTAACTATTTGGCGAAAAGTGAGAAGTCCCATATTCCCTAATTTGGAAAGTCTAATATTATGTCAGAGTTATAGCTGCTTTTTTGTATTGCGTTAATACATAAAGCAGAACAATTGTGGAAAGGCTTAATCGTCTATTTGAGTTTAACGCCATTTGTAGGATGTTTCCCAGCTATATCAGGGCAATTTGTGGATATATTCGAGTTTAACGCCGTTTGTAAGATGTTTCCCAGCTATAACAGGGCAATATGTAGATGTATTCGAGTTTAACGTCGTTTGTAAGATGTTTCCAAGCTATATCAGGGCAATACATGTATGTAGATGTATTCTAGTTTAACGCCGTGTGTAAGGTGTTTCTCAGTTTTCAGGACAGCATATTGATCTATTTGAGTTGAACGCCGTGTGTTAGGTGTTTCTCAGCTATATCAGGACAGCATATTGATATATTTGAGTTGAACGCCATTTGTAAGGTGTTTCACAGCTATATCAGGGCGGCATATTGATATATTTGAGTATAACACCGTGTGTAAGGTGTTTCCCAGTTATATCAGGACAGCATATTGATATATTTGAGTTAAACACCGTTTGTAAGGTGTTTCCCAGTTATATCAGGACAGCATATTGATATATTTGAGTTAAACACCGTTTGTAAGGTGTTTCCCAGTTATATCAAGACAGCATATTGCTATATTTGAGTTAAACACCGTTTGTAAGGTGTTTCCCAGTTATACCAGGACAGCATATTGCTATACATGTAGTTGTTGTTTCTGGGTCAAACATTAATTAGAGTGACGCACTAAAGATGAGTAGTAAATCTGTTAAAGTTCTAAATTCGTCTTCACGGACCGTTTTTATGATAAAGAATATAAATGAGCACATTAATCAGCGCATGTAAACCAGCCACGTCACACGCATACGATATTCAAGTATCAAATGGGAAAGGGGCATAGTAGTAAATGAATTAAACATGGTATATTAAATTGGTGTGTTAAGAAAATATGTTACAATAAAAGCCATTATGTGTGATAACGCAGGGTTCCTCCCAGGTCCCGAAACATAAAACTCTGAATACTTTCTCTGTGCTCCGAAATGAAATCCATGCTCCAAATAAGAAATTCTAATAAGTCAATTTGGAGAATGATTTTGCTACTGCTAATCAAATGCTTGATTCCAATTCTGAGTACAATGTAAATTGTTATAGTTTAGAGCCTCTAGATCAGCTCCCGACACTCGCAGTCTGATCAGGATCTTCACAAGACGTGTCGTAAACTCATGTACATGAAAAGTACAGAGCTGTATACGGGTGAAATGTGCTGCGGACCCTTTCCGTGTTACGTGGCCCATAATGCATGTCGTGTACAGGCTGGTCTAGTGACGGTACATAGTGTCGTTATTTGAGTTAAAAGTTGCCACTTCTCCATCGAATGGCTTGAGACGTTTCTTCAGCAGACGACGTTTTAATACATTATTGAGAAAATGAGACCTTGCTCGAAATGAAAATTGACTTCTTTTCCCATAATGTGCTTATTACTTAGATGACTTTGTATTGACTGCTTTCCACATGGACGACTGTATACTAAGAGGCATGTCATCCTTTCTTGACAAGATTAAAGATTAAAGATTAAAGAGTGTTAAATGTGTTTTATTACGTGGTACGATATGAAGGTATTACGAAATGTCTTACTCATCATCTTTGGATTATGTTTGCTAAATGGACTGTCACACAGTTAGTTAAAGAATCGATGTACATGTGTTTATATCCTCAATACTGGTAAGCTTAACTTTTTTACAATTGATAGCAATCTGTTCACGCATCTTGAGTAATTATTACATGTATATACAAATGATATAGAGAGAAAAAACTGTCGACGGGATATCCCAGTTTAAAAACTTGAGCTGAAAAACACCTGTCAAATCACAAGGTATATCTATTGGATATTAACGCCGTTTTAAACAGTTTTTAGACGCCCCCATATCGGTGACAGCCACTATTGGCGCATGCGCACACGAGTTTCCGCAAGTCAAGAGAGAATAATCATGGTCCTTGTACAGAGCAGACGCTTTAAGACTTCGCAGACCAAGTGGTCAACTTTAGACACTTTGGAGACTAGACAATATGCCATAGTCGTTTATCCCTTCGGTGGTTCGGCCCGGATGAACCATTGAGATAAATGTTGGCTTATACAACAATATCATGGCGTCCTATATGGTTTCTGGATCCTGGGACCGGTACTCAACACATCCTTCTTTCCAGTCTGGGTTTGAACTCACGACCCGCCCTGAATTGAAAGCCCTTGACCGAATGAGCTATTACGGCTAAAACTAAATCCCATGAGTATCACGTGACCGTCGCTCTAGAATTAAAAGGTGGCTTCACGACAATCCTTGTCAGAAGAGACATTTTGAAAGTTAGTTCAGTTATCAATTATTTACTTGTTGCATGTTAGTGTAGATCTTGTTAAAGGAACGGTACTAACATTCATCTTCAATTATATATCTATTTCAAAACATTACGCTGTTTTATTAAGATTAAGACTGTCATGGCATAACCGCTGATGTGCTCTATTAGTTTACAGCGAGACAATTTACCCTTTCCCACATACAGACACATAGACAACATACGATTTTTTAAAAGGTTTTGGCAAAATAAGTTATTACTCATCCTTTTGCAAGTTCTCCTTAGCTATACTTATATTTATAAAGATTTTGCATAATGTGCATATATCTACTGTAGCTGTGAACTATTGGAGAAAAGGTTCAAAGACATATCAGTCTGAAGTTACCTGCACCTACCATTACATGATCGGGTCAAACATACACCAATAATGACCAAACGTCATATCGGCATTGGTAAGTTTACTGAACACGTCATAACGGTATGGTTAGCTTGGTGTCGACGTCATATCAGTTTTGTTTTGCTTGGTGTTGACATCATATCAGTTTTGTTTTGCTTGGTGTCGTCATCATATCAGTTTTGTTTTGCTTGGTGTCGTCATCTTATCAGTTTTGTTTTGCTTGGTGTCGTCATCATATCAGTTTTGTTTTGCTTGGTGTTGAACTCAAATCAGTTTTGTTTTGCTTGGTGTTGACGTCATATCGGTATTGGTTAGCTTGGTGTCAACGTCATATTGGATTGGTCTTGCTTGGTGTCGACGTCATAACGGTATTGTTTTGTTTGTTGTCGACTTCATGTCGGTAATATTTTGATGGTTAATGTTTTGATGGGTGTCGAAATCATATCGGCACTTTTTTGCTTCATGTCGACATTATCTCGGTATTGTTTTTTATTGGTGTCGACGTGTTATCGGTATTGTAATGCTTGGTTTCGACGTGACATTGGTATTGTGATGCTTGGTTTCGACGTGCTATTGGTAGTTTTTATGTTTTGTTGACTTGATTTCGGTAATGTTTTGATTGGAGTCGACGTCATATCCGTAATGTTTTGATTGATGTCGACGTCATATCTGTAATAATTTGCTTGGTGTCGACGTCCAATTGGCATCGTTTTAATTGGTGTCGACATCATATCGGTTATGTTTTGATCGATGTCGGCATCATATCGGTATTGTTTTGATTTATGTCGACATCATATCGGTTATGTTTTGCATGGTGTTGAACTCAAATTGGCAATGTTTTGATTGGTGTATACGTCATATAGGTATCGTTATGCTTGTTCGGTATCGTTGTGCTTAGAGTAGACGTAAACTCGGTACTGTTTAGCTTGGTGTCGACGTTATATTGGTTGTGTTTTGCTTGGTTCCCACGCCATATCGGTATTGTTATGCTTGGTGTCGACGTCATATCGGCATTGTTTTGATTTGTGTCGACGTCATATTGGTAATGTGTTATTTGTTGTCGACTTCATATTGGTAATGTTTTGATTGGTGTCAACATCATCGGTATCGTTATTCTTAGTGTATACGTAATAACGGCTATGTTTTGATTTGTGTTGTAGCCAGTTTGAGATGTAGCCTTTCTCGGGAAAATTCCAGCATTCTTGTACTACAAGATCTATATATACACCTTAACTATGTACTGTCACTCCACCAACTGTTATTCGAGTATTACATTATATACATACACATGGACAACGGTTAAGCACCATACAGGTTGTTCTTATATGTTCAATTTCATCAAAATACTACAGTTAGACAACAAACAAATATCGACTGGACTTTTTGTTAAAAGTGTATATATAATTATCGGTAAATAAACAATGATGTTAAAAGTGTATAGATAATTATTAGTAAATAAACCATGATGTTAAAAGTGTATAGATAATTATTGGTAAATAAACCATGATGTTAAAAGTGTATATATAAGTATCGCTAAATAAACCATGATGTTAAATGTTTATAGATAATTATCGGTAAATATACCATAATGTTAAAAGTGTATAGATAATTATCGGTAAATAAACCATGATGTTAAACGTGTATAGATAAATAGCGGTGTTAAAAGTGTATAGATAAATAGCGGTATATAAACCATGATGTTAAAAGTGTATAGATAATTATGGGTAAATAAACCATGATGTTAAAAGTGTATAGATAATTATTGGTAAATAAACCATGATGTTAAAAGAGTATAGATAATTATTGGTAAATAAACCATGATGTTAACTGTTTAGAGATAATTATTGGTATATAAACCATGATATTAAAAGTGCATAGATAATTATTGGTAAATCAACAATGATGTTAAAAGTGTATAAATACTTATCGGTAGATAAACCATGACGTTAAATGTGTATATTTAATTATCGGTAAATAAACCATGATGTTAAATGTGTATAGATAATTATCGGTAAATAAACCATGATGTTAAAAGTGTTTATATAATTATTGGTAAATAAACCATGATGTTAAATGTGTATAGATAATTATTGGTAAATAAACCATGATGTTTAAAGTGTATAGATACTTATTGTTAAATAAACCATGATGTTAAATGTTTATAGATAATTATCGGTAAATATACTATAATGTTAAAAGTGTATAGATACTTATAGGTATATAAACCATGATTTTAAAAGTGTATAGATAATTATAGGTAGATAAACCATGATTTTAAAAGTGTATAGATAATTATAGGTAGATAAACCATGATGTTAAAAGTGTATAGATACTTATCGGTAGATAAACAATAATATTTAAAGATTCGGCTGAATTGAGTGTTTTGACCATATCGTGATTTTATTTCTAAATCTTTCCAGACGTTCTTACTTCATGAACCTCGGCTACTTTTACACTAGTTGTTCATGACATACTCATTTAGCGTTATAAGTGGCTAGGTTGTCTAGTGGTTAATACACTGGACTGTCAATCTAGAGTTCGGGTTCAAATCTCGGTCCGGTTCTGAACATTTCTGAGATGCTTTAATTTAAGGGTTTGTCTCCCACACTATGTTTTCAATTCCATTCAATAACAGCATATTAAGATCACATATGTCGATTTTAAAAATGATTAACAAGACAGTGATAATGTTCAATTCGTGTTCTTACATATATTCTTTATTAAACATGACCACTATATAATTGGATATGTATTGTTGTCGTCTATTATGAAGTACTGTAAATAATAATACGGGTAAACAAAGTGACCTATGAACATTGCTATACCAGGGACGTAGATCTACGTTCCTGGCTATACCATGTATAGCACCTATACTCAGATTTAATACACATAAAACATTTTAAACACTCTAAGTCATTTTTTAAAATTATTTTCTAAGAATGAAAGTAAACAAAAATGATAACGCATTTTTATTATTTTTCAAATAAAATAACAAGACGACGAGAATTTTCAATCCGTGTTACCGCTATATCAATACTAGCTGCCATTATTTGGGGACATTTGGTTTAAACAATTTTTCATTTATATTCTAATTTACATGTAAATATCTTATTACACTTGTTAAATATAAATATAAATAGGATTGAGCAGAAAGCATTAAGCTTATTTATGAAGCTCTCTTCTTAGGGGAACATACCAGAAAGTTTCATAGGTAATCGATTTTCTGCTTGTTACCTACATGTATGAACGAAAAAGTAGTATACTTTCATTTATAGAAGTTTTTCATATTTTGACACAAAGATGTTTTCAGATTTGTCTGCCGCAGATTTGTTGTACATGGGATAGGGGTTAACATGCGGGTTGTCAGACACATATTCATACAGAGATAGGATACTCTGGCTTCACAAAGAACAAATCTCGGTTAAATGGTATAATACCATCCGTTAAGTTATCTTGTTCAATGATGCGATCAAGTTTTAAATGCAGTCAACTTAAATAGTAAGCATTTGTTATATATTTGTTTAGTTAATCTTTCTAATGAAATAAATAGCAAGATTGTTTCTCGCATTTCATTTAATTAACTGTCAAAGACATATAGATACAAATGGAAAAATAAGACTTCGCTAACATCTAAGTCAACGGATATTTTGAGTAATCAATGTTATGAGCGCTTGCGGGACAAGGATTATGATCCGAGACTCATCGTCTGTGAGATTTCGCGGTGATTCGAATCTCTGTTTTGATATGTCTCTGGGGTTGTCAAGGACGTTATGCTTCGTTAATCCGTAAATATATTAATGCTTTATAAGACAAATCCAAATGTGCGTCTACTCACAGCCAGATCAGTATCTTCACTTTTCGCCATCTAGGTGTACAAGGTTGTTGATGCCTTCAGAGAAGAACGGTTATGATTCAAATAACACACTGAACACGTACAGTTGATTCGGAGTAACTCGAATATGAAAGGAATTACTTCGAGTTGATGGCGCGTCCGAGTGATCCTTCCTTTTATTTGTGTATTTTTAGCTTCTAAATTCAAAAGGGTATACCTTTGAAAAACGTTTATTATGAACAGCAAGTCAGTGATACAAAAACAACATATCAAGACAACAGTGCATCAGCAATCGGAACTGCCGCTACGATGTATTCAAAATACATAATGGTTTCAGGAATTGGTTCGAGTTAGGGATATATTCAAAGTATCATGTGTTCGAGTTATCGCAAGGCCACATTTTGTTGCATTGACGTCACTTTCTTGAATGATCGATTTCTGGTGTGACGTGGCACATTTCCTGTTACCAAGACACATATAAATTAATTAATGTCGTCATGCACTTTTGCATTAAAATATGGGAGTTGATAACCTTTATGTTTGCAGTCACAGCGTATTATAAAGGAGAATCATCTAGGTGAAAAGGTGATAACATGCCGGGGTTAAGCACTTTGTGTCTTTGTTTATAATTTTCATGCGGGGGATTCAGCTATGCTGAATACCTCCGTATATTGTCATGCCCAGCTTTCAGGAAGTGTAAATTTGTAAATGTTTTGTGCTGCCCTCTGTTTTTTCAAAATGGACAATTGTTCTTGATTGTCCAGGGATCAGTTAAATACGTTTCACAACAAGCTAAACAGTATGCACATTATACAAAGTAAACGTAAACAATGTAAAGTTTTAATCCATGAAGTTGTATACATAATTTAGAAATTTAAGTTAGACATAAGGATCTAAATGATTAAATGTTTCCTTTTAATATATGGATAACGAGTAGCTTGAAAGCGGGTAGCTCAAAAACCTTTTGAGAAAATTCATGCAATGAAAAATACGGATCGTCAACATTTTCCCTTGTTAACACTCTACATGCTACATTTTGCATCGGATCTTCATGAACGTTTATCAGAACATTAATCTCCATCAAATCTTGGAATGCTCGCCAAATAGTTAATTCTGCATGGCGAGGGTAAATAAAACCAAATAGTTAGTTAGTCAAATCTTGGACAAGTTCGAAACTGGGCCATTTGAGGTCAAAAACTAGGTCACTAGGCGAAATTGAATGGAAATCTTGTTAACACTTCGGAAGCCTTATTTTCAACTTGAGCATGTTGAAACTTTGTCAGATCGCTTGTCTTGATAATATGTAGGTCATGATGGGTCAAAAAGTAGGTCACTATGTCAAATTGAAGGAAAGGCGTGTTAACACTCTAGAGGCCCCACATTTTGCTTCAGCAGTTTGAAATTGTGTCCGAGTGTTTGTAATAATGATATCTAAATATTACCTGTAAATTAAGGCCAATTATGTATTTGTCATATTTAAATGGGTTAAAAGAATAGGAATAATAATTAATTTTGAGTATCAGCGAAAAAAAAGTATACATGTACATGATACGTTGTCAATCTCACTAGGATTGATTATCCGGTGTTCGTTATGGAAATAATACTGACCAAAAACTGTTAAATACATACGTTTGATGCGTAATAAAAAAATCAAATAAAAATCATGTAATCTACACAAATGTTATTAACTTTACTAAAATCATCTTAGATTAATACACTTTATTGTTCACAAAGTGTTAATGTATGTTGACAATATTTCTGTGCAAACGGAAATGCGGTATACACTATTCCTGATATTATAAAAACTGTATTCATAATATACAAATAAAAACATTTTAATTGCTACCTTTTTGCAATAAAAATATGCCAGCTTCTTGTAATTTTTATATAAAATGTGAAAAGAATTAAGGAAACACAATTTGTGTTATTAAGATAACCCTTTTGTTATTAACACACTATAATTTCTACTCAAGTTAATTAAAACTACAAAATGTATTTCCTTTTTTTTAATACTGTTTATGACAACTCTCAATGGATACCGTTTTTGTAGTTTTGATGCTGTTTTTCAAAACATCATCTCAATTTTAATGTATTATTATAAGTGTCAAATGTGTGTATTCAGGTTAATCTGTAATGCTCTAATAGACACTGCCCCGGGCGTTTTATAAGTTAATTGGGTCATAAAAACCAGGATTTACATTTTCTGCCATTTGTTATTATCAGCGTGACTTAATATAGATGTACTTGTGTTAAATTAAAAGTTACGACATAATATTTATTATTATTGTTATCAGCTTCATGATAATATTTAATATCATTTCTGAATAATGGATTTTCTGTATTGTTTATTTTGATACAGGTTGGATTGATTTTATTTTCAAAGCAAATCCAAATATAATTTGAACTTATGAAGTATGGGTTCTGATCTTCGTATACAAAATAGCTAAAATCTGCATATTAAGCTGAGAAGTTAAAAATCTTACATTATCATTTTTGATTTTTTTTTTTTATATATATAGCGACTTTCAGTTTTATATTGGTGGTTGAAGTCAGCCCTAAGTGAATCTCTTTGTTTTTTAATGACCAAAGTAAAATGCTCGGATTATACTTTTTAATTAAACATTTTATTATAAATTAATGGCTATTTTCTTTATGAAAAATCAATTTTAAACTTGATTTGATATCAAAACGTAAAACACAAATTTTGCTATGATCTTTTAAATATAGCATATCCCTATAATAAAACCGTTAACCTACCAAGTTTAAAACTGCTAAATCCGTTTGAATTACCCTGATGATTTATGATTTATGACCCCTACGAATTGCGTCGGTGATCTTCGTAAACTGCCGAAAGATAAGAAACTCCGGCGATCGATTAGGTGAAATATCGATAAAAGTTATTGAGTGAAACCGGAGAAGACAGATTGTTGGATATGTGAGCCAAACGGGGATCGAAAACATTTGGTATGAGCCGACCGGGGATCGAAACTATTTGTTATGAGCCAAACGGGGATCGAAACTATTTGTTATAAGCTGAACGGGGATCGAAAACATTTGGTATGAGCCGACCGGGGATCAAAAAAAACATTTGGTATGAGCCGACAGGGGATCGAAACATTTGGTATGAGCCGACCGGGAATCAAAAACATTTGGTATGAGCCGACCGGGGATCGAAACATTTGGTATGAGCCGACAGGGGATCAAAAACATTTGGTATGAGCCGACTGGGGATCGAAACATTTGGTATGAGCCGACAGGGGATCAAAAACATTTGGTATGAGCCGACAGGGGATCGAAACATTTGGTATGAGCCGACCGGGGATCAAAAACATTTGGTATGAGCCGACCGGGGATCAAAAACATTTGGTATGAGCCGACAGGGGATCGAAACATTTGGTATGAGCCGACCGGGGATCAAAAACATTTGGTATGAGCCGACCGGGGATCAAAAACATTTGGTATGAGCCGACCGGGGATCAAAAACATTTGGTATGAGCCGACCGGGGATCAAAAACATTTGGTATGAGCCGACCGGGGATCAAAAACATTTGGTATGAGCCGACCGGGGATCAAAAACATTTGGTATGAGCCGACCGGGGATCAAAAACATTTGGTATGAGCCGACCGGGGATCAAAAACATTTGGTATGAGCCGACCGGGGATCAAAAACATTTGGTATGAGCCGACCGGGGATCAAAAACATTTGGTATGAGCCGACCGGGGATCAAAAACATTTGGTATGAGCCGACTGGGGATCGAAACATTTGGTATGAGCCGACCGGGGATCAAAAACATTTGGTATGAGCCGACCGGGGATCAAAAACATTTGGTATGAGCCGACAGGGGATCGAAACATTTGGTATGAGCCGTCTGGGGATCGAAACATTTGGTATGAGCCGACCGGGGATCGAAACATTTGGTATGAGCCGACTGGGGATCGAAACATTTGGTATGAGCCGACTGGGGATCGAAACATTTGGTATGAGCCGAACCGGGATCGAAACTATTTGGACTATGTCTTCTTTTCAGCAGAAACCATTATGTTTCGAGTTTGAACACAGACTATCATGATTTTCAATGTTTATTGGCTCAATATGATTCCTTTTCACCAGTCGCGACTCATGCATTATACTCTGCCCGGGCAGTTTGCGCGAGGGATGTAGGACCGGGCGTGCTTGGTTCAATTCCTACCCGTAGAGGTCATGATGGTGTCTACTTTCCTATCCTAGTACTGTCACCCAGGAATCATGTATATGTCTTCTGTGGCCGTGATATAACTGAAATACCATTGAATACGATATCAAACTCCAATAAAACAATATCTGTAGAGTCAGACTATAAATTCATAAATATCAATTCTACATATGGCCTTTTCAACTGACTGTTTAAAACGTACTAAGAATCGATACAAATATATTATATGTTTCAATTTAAAAGTACATAATTATGTTCATATTTAGTAAATCGTACGGTAGTCATATTTTTTTCATTTGTTATGGTAATATGGTAGACAAAGCCAGTAGTTTCATGTTTACACAATGTATTACATGATGTTATTTGTATTGTTTACACAATGTATTACATGATGATGTTATTTATATTGTTTACACAATGTATTACATGATGTTATTTGTATTGTTTACACAATGTATTACATGATGTTATTTGTATTGTTTACACAATGTATTACATGATGTTATTTGTATTGTTTACACAATGTATTACATGATGTTATTTATATTGTTTACACAATGTATTACATGATGTTATTTGTATTGTTGTATTACATGATGTTATTTATATTGTTTACACAATGTATTACATGATGTTATTTGTATTGTTTACACAATGTATTACATGATGTTATTTGTATTGTTTACACAATGTATTACATGATGTTATTTGTATTGTTTACACAATGTATTACATGATGTTATTTATATTGTTTACACAATGTATTACATGATGTTATTTGTATTGTTTACACAATGTATTACATGATGTTATTTGTATTGTTTACACAATGTATTACATGATGTTATTTGTATTGTTTACACAATGTATTACATGATGTTATTTATATTGTTTACACAATGTATTACATGATGATGTTATTTGTATTGTTTACACAATGTATTACATGATGTTATTTGTATTGTTTACACAATGTATTACATGATGTTATTTGTATTGTTTACACAATGTATTACATGATGTTATTTGTATTGTTTACACAATGTATTACATGATGTTATTTATATTGTTTACACAATGTATTACATGATGTTATTTATATTGTTTACACAATGTATTACATGATGTTATTTATATTGTTTACACAATGTATTACATGATGTTATTTGTATTGTTTACGCAATGCATTACATGATGTTATGTATATTGTTTACACAATGTATTACATGATGATGTTATTTGTATTGTTTACACAATGTATTACATGATGATGTTATTTGTATTGTTTACACAATGTATTACATGATGTTATTTATATTGTTTACACAATGTATTACATGATGTTATTTGCATTGTTTATTTATATTGTTTACACAATGTATTACATGATGTTATTTATATTGTTTACACAATGTATTACATGATGATGTTATTTGTATTGTTTACACAATGTATTACATGATGTTATTTATATTGTTTACACAATGTATTACATGATGTTATTTGTATTGTTTACACAATGCATTACATGATGTTATTTGTATTGTTTACACAATGTATTACATGATGTTATTTATATTGTTTACACAATGTATTACATGATGATGTTATTTGTATTGTTTACACAATGTATTACATGATGTTATTTATATTGTTTACACAATGTATTACATGATGTTATTTATATTGTTTACACAATGTATTACATGATGTTATTTGTATTGTTTACACAATGTATTACATGATGTTATTTGTATTGTTTACACAATGTATTACATGATGTTATTTATATTGTTTACACAATGTATTACATGATGTTATTTATATTGTTTACACAATGTATTACATGATGTTATTTATATTGTTTACGCAATGTTTTACATGATGTTATTTGTAGTGTTTACGCAATGTATTACATTGTGTTATTTGTATTGTTTACGCAATGTATTACATGATGTTATTTATATTGTTTACGCAATGTATTACATGATGTTATTTATATTGTTTACGCAATGTATTACATGATGTTATTTGTATTGTTTACGCAATGTATTACATGATGTTATTTATATTGTTTACCCAATGTATAACATGATGTTATTTGTATTGTTTACGCAATGTATTACATGATGTTATTTATATTGTTTACGCAATGTATTACATGATGATGTTATTTGTATTGTTTACGCAATGTATTACATGATGTTATTTGTATTGTTTACGCAATGTATTACATGATGTTATTTGTATTGTTTACGCAATGTATTACATGATGTTATTTGTATTGTTTACGCAATGTATTACATGATGTTATTTGTATTGTTTACGCAATGTATTACATGATGTTATTTGTATTGTTTACGCAATGTATTACAAGATGTTATTTATATTGTTTACGCAATGTGTTACATGATGTTATTTATATTGTTTACGCAATGTATTATATGATGATGTTATTTATATTGTTTACGCAATGTATTACATGATGTTATTTATATTGTTTACGCAATGTATTACATGATGTTATTTGTATTGTTTACACAATGTATTACATGATGTTATTTGTATTGTTTACACAATGTATTACATGATGTTATTTGTATTGTTTACACAATGTATTACATGATGTTATTTATATTGTTTACACAATGTATTACATGATGATGTTATTTGTATTGTTTACACAATGTATTACATGATGTTATTTGTATTGTTTACACAATGTATTACATGATGTTATTTATATTGTTTACACAATGTATTACATGATGATGTTATTTGTATTGTTTACACAATGTATTACATGATGTTATTTGTATTGTTTACACAATGTATTACATGATGTTATTTATATTGTTTACTCAATGTATTACATGATGATGTTATTTGTATTGTTTACACAATGTATTACATGATGTTATTTGTATTGTTTACACAATGTATTACATGATGTTATTTGTATGGTAAAGGTAACCTCAACACCTGAGTTTGTTTTAGATACTGACATTCTTTTAAGAGACCCTTTTCTGAAATAGCTAGGATATCACACCCGGACTCTCATTTATATCGAACTCGAAGTTCATAGAGTTAACAGCATTTTGATATAACAATAGCGAAAAAATGTAGACCATTTTCTGTGAATTATGGCATCATAATACACGATACTTACGAAGATAAATATACTAGATTTAGGTTAGCCCGCTCTATGTCAATACGTGTTTACCTATCAGGGCTGCATTGTATACCCTCTATGAACAGAACAATCTCTCTAGTATATGTTACTATCTGCCGGTAGATGGCGTCTCTGTTTTATTTAACCTACTCCTGGTATTTAAGGAACGCAAACAGAGAAAGACGGTTGCTCACCAAGCGTAGATAAATACATCCAAAAGAGCAAGCATAAAACTGAAAAAAAACGGACTTTGGAATTAACAAATAATTGTTTCTGCAATGCGAGCAAATAAGAATAAACTTAACTTGACGACCGAGTAAAGAAGGTCGAATTACGGAGTTTGGATTAACAAAATAATACACATGAGTAATATTGTTCTTGGATACGTGAATTTTCTTGGCTGTGTTAAATTTGTGATTGGAACATTAAATTGATACTACTAAAATGGTAAGTAGTATCTTACATTTAAAAGACAGTGATTAAACTTTAAGGGTGAAAGGGGTTTCTTTTGAATGAAAAGACAATATTTAATAATAAAACATTATTTGCAAAGAAGAAAACAAATCCTTTTAATACATATGTAGTGCTTAAACTCATATGACATGATGCAAAAAGACAACGAAACCCTTTTAAAATTATAAAGAATGTGACATTAATTATACTACAAGGCCGATGTAAGATTCAATTCAAATTCAATTTCAATTTCAACTGTGTACTTCCAGAATACAATTCAATATTGGCCCGCTGGCGGGCTCGAGTGAGTCGTGAGGCGATATCTGGAGTTCTTGCATTTTTATTGCAACGGTTGACCTTTGATAGGAGGACGACCTCTAATATCCTTCTTAATGTTCCCCTCTTCCGATCTGTCATGATTTGGCGCAAATCTTATTGGAACATGTTTCTAACGCACACTCCATTTATGTTTAAAACTATTTACTCTCTCTAGTAAGTTCTCCAGAAATCCATATTGTCTTTATACAAGTATCTGAAATTAAAAGGGAATGGGACTAAACGCAACCGCGTATGTTGGTCCGAAATTTCAACTATGTATTGTGCATGTAGTTTGCCGCAAATGGCAACTCTTATTGAATTAAAACAACTTTTGATGGAACCCAAAATACTCATGTTCGCGAGTTGAGACATGTGGGTACCCACAACCTATAGTAACTATAGTAACTGTTATGTGTTCATGTAAGGAAATGTTACCATGAAATATAGAAACTGTTATTTGTTCATGGAGGTTATGTTACCATGACATATAGTAACTGTTATGTGTTCGTGTAAGGTAATGTTACCATGACATATAGTAACTGTTATGTGTTCATGATAGGTAATGTTACCATGACATATAGTAACTGTTATGTGTTCGTGTAAGGTAATGTTACCATGACATATAGTAACTGTTATGTGTTCATGTAAGTTAATGTTACTATGACATATAGTAACTGTTATGTGTTCATTATAGGTAATGTTACCATCACATATAGTAACTGTTATGTGTTCATGATAGGTAATGTTACCATGACATATAGTAACTGTTATGTGTTCATGTAAGTTAATGTTACCATGACATATAGTAACTGTTATGTGTTCATTATAGGTAATGTTACCATCACATATAGTAACTGTTATGTGTTCATGATAGGTAATGTTACCATGACATATAGTAACTGCTATGTGTTCGTGTAAGGTAATGTTACCATGACATATAGTAACTGTTATGTGTTCATGTAAGTTAATGTTACCATGACATATAGTAACTGTTATGTGTTCATTATAGGTAATGTTACCATCACATATAGTAACTGTTATGTGTTCATGATAGGTAATGTTACCATGACATATAGTAACTGTTATGTGTTCATGTAAGTTAATGTTACCATGACATATAGTAACTGTTATGTGTTCATGTAAGTTAATGTTACCATGACATATAGTAACTGTTATGTGTTCATTATAGGTAATGTTACCATCACATATAGTAACTGTTATATGTTCATGTAAGGTAATGTTACCATGACATATAGTAACTGTTATATGTTCATGTAAGGTAATGTTACCATGACATATAGTAACTGTTATGTGTTCGTGTAGGGTAATGTTACCATGACATATAGTAACTGTTATGTGTTCATGTAAGTTAATGTTACCATGACATATAGTAACTGTTATGTGTTCATGTAAGGTAATGTTACTATGACATATAGTAACTGTTATGTGTTCATGTAAGTTAATGTTACCATGACATATAGTAATGTTATGTGTTCATGATAGATAATGTTACCATGACATATAGTAACTGTTATATGTTCATGTAAGGTAATGTTACCATGACATATAGTAACTGTTATGTGTTCATGATAGGTAATGTTACCATGACATATATTAACTGTTATATGTTCATGTAAGGTAATGTTACCATGACATATAGTAACTGTTATATGTTCATGTAAGGTAATGTTACCATGACATACGTCTCATGGGTGTGTATAAGAGTGGTCTGTCCCACTGACACGTCTGGTGGACAGTTGATGGTTCCAGTGTAACTGAATGCACTAACTCGTATGGTGGACAGTTGGTGGTTTCAGTGTAACTGAATGCACTAACTCGTATGGTGGACAGTTGGTGGTTTCAGTGTAACTGAATGCACTAGCTCTTATGGTGGACAGTTGATGGTTCCAGTGTAACTGAATGCACTGACTCGTATGGTGGACAGTTGATGGTTTCAGTGTAACTGAATGCACTAGCTCTTATGGTGGACAGTTGATGGTCCCAGTGTAACTGAATGCACTAACTCGTATGGTGGACAGTTGGTGGTTTCAGTGTAACTGAATGCACTAGCTCTTATGGTGGACAGTTGATGGTCCCAGTGTAACTGAATGCACTAACTCGTATGGTGGACAGTTGGTGGTTTCAGTGTAACGGAATGCACTAACTCGTATGGTGGACAGTTGGTGGTTTCAGTGTAACTGAATGCACTAGCTCTTATGGTGGACAGTTGATGGTTCCAGTGTAACTGAATGCACTAACTCGTCTGGTCGACAGTTGGTGGTTCCAGTGTAACTGAATGCACTAACTCGTCTAGTTGACAGCTGTTGGTTCCAGTGTAACTGAATGCACTGACTCGTATTGTGGGCAGTTGATGGCCCGAGTGTAACTGAATGCACTGCCTCGTCTGAGTATATGAGTCGTGTCACGTGATGTGGGCTTTTAATGACTTTTCTGTTTCGCTTGATTAATAGTGACTTGATCGTTAAACTATTGGGCCTTCACGTATAGGTTGTTTTTGTCAGAAGACGCGTTTAGTTATATTCAACATAAAGGCGGGAAGTGACGATTCTGATGAGACTGTGCGGATTCACGGTTATAAGATATTTGATTGATTGGGGAAAAACTTCAACAATGTGGTTAGTCACATCACGACGATTAGTTCACCTATCCATGTGTGTTCGGACTTTCTCACACCGGTACTCTACAGTCTATCCATGTGTGTTCGGACTTTCTCACACCGGTACTCTACAGTCTATCCATGTGTGCTCGGACTTTCTCACACCGGTACTCTACAGTCTATCCATGTGTGTTCGGACTTTCTCACACCGGTACTCTACAGTATATCCATGTGTGTTCGGACTTTCTCACACCGGTACTCTACAGTCTATCCATGTGTGTTCGGACTTTCTCACACCGGTACTCTACAGTCTATCCATGTGTGATCGGACTTTCTCATACCGGTACTCTACAGTCTATCCATGTGTGTTCGGACTTTCTCACACCGGTACTCTACAGTCTATCCATGTGTGTTCGGACTTTCTCACACCGGTACTCTACAGTCTATCCATGTGTGTTCGGACTTTCTCACACCGGTACTCTACAGTCTATCCATGTGTGTTCGGACTTTCTCACACCGGTACTCTACAGTCTATCCATGTGTGTTCGGACTTTCTCACACCGGTACTCTACAGTCTATCCATGTGTGCTCGGACTTTCTCACACCGGTACTCTACAGTCTATCCATGTGTGTTCGGACTTTCTCACACCGGTACTCTACAGTATATCCATATGTGTTCGGACTTTCTCACACCGGTACTCTACAGTCTATCCATGTGTGTTCGGACTTTCTCACACCGGTACTCTACAGTCTATCCATGTGTGATCGGACTTTCTCATACCGGTACTCTACAGTCTATCCATGTGTGTTCGGACTTTCTCACACCGGTACTCTACAGTCTATCCATGTGTGTTCGGACTTTCTCACACCGGTACTCTACAGTCTATCCAAGTGTGTTCGGACTTTCTCACACCGGTACTCTACAGTCTTTCCAATCAACTGACTGGTTTTCCACAAATACTGTTCACCCATTTGTGAAAGACGAATGACGCTAGTGATTTTGCCTTTTGTCAAACGTCGGAAAGAAAGAAAGCGGTGCTGGGGTTCGAACTCACAACTCCTGGAAAAACAGTCCCGTCGCTATTGACTAAGCTACCGGCGGGGTTCGGTTTTCTCAAATGCAATAATACTCCAAATCGCCGGACACGGCTTATGTGTATCACGATACTCTTATTTTCCATCGCAGTTAAAATATAGTTCATCTATAGTTCATATATAGTTCGTATATAGCTCGTATATAGTTCATATATAGTTCATATAAAGTTCATATATAGTTCATATATAGTTAAAATATAGTTCATATATAGTTCATATATAGTTCATATAACTATATAGTTCATATACAGTTCATATAGTATGCGAGACCAAATAAATCGAAACTTATAAGCATTTTGCTTTTTACAGGTCCATTGCGTTTTGTTTTTCCTCTTTGTGATATGGTTTAAATTACTTAATAGGTTTTCCTTGTTCTATTAACTTATAAAATTTACATGTATTTGAAAATATAGACCAAATATGTGTCCTTATATATTACAGTTACAGTTTATAGCCATACAGATTTGCAGCTTGTTTTGTGTGATGGCCGGGCTCTGTGCGTCAATCAGAAAAGAAGATTTCGTCCTTGAATCAAAATAGTAAGTAAAGTAGCAAACGTCACTGTTAGATTGTATGTCTCTAGTTTCACATTGAAGCATGACACGAAAAAAAAAATACTAAATGCAAATGCCTTAAACTTTCACTTTTCATTAAGCTGCATTTTTCCTGAGATTTTTGCTAAGCAGACATGGCTTTATACATAATTCGAGTGTAGACCGTGGTAACTCTATAAGTGCATTAAAACTATGTTCGTATTAAAGTAGGCCTGTTGTGTGACAGCGATGGACATGTTCCATGCGTATTGAACGTGAATGTTCGTTGTCACCAATGTGTCTAAAGAGGGTAGAGGTTAAAGGAAAGGTGCGTGTCACAGATTGGGTAAAGGTTATATGAACGGTGCGTGTCACAGATTGGGTAAAGGTTATATGAAAGGTGCGTGTCACAGATTGGGTAAAGGTTATATGAAAGGTGCGTGTCACATATTGGGTAAAGGTTATATGAAAGGTGCGTGTCACAGATTGGGTAAAGGTTATATGAACGGTGCGTGTCACAGATTGGGTAAAGGTTAATGAAAGGTGCGTGTCACAGATTGGGTAAAGGTTATATGAAAGGTGCGTGTCACAGATTGGGTAAAGGTTATATGAAAGGTGCGTGTCACAGATTGGGTAAAGGTTATATGAAAGGTGCGTGTCACAGATTGGGTAAAGGTTATATGAAAGGTGCGTGTCACAGATTGGGTAAAGGTTATATGAACGGTGCGTGTCACAGATTGAGTAAAGGTTATATGAACGGTGCGTGTCACAGATTGGGTAAAGGTTATATGAACGGTGCGTGTCACAGATTTGGTAAAGGTTATATGAAAGGTGCGTGTCACAGATTGGGTAAAGGTTATATGAATGGTGCGTGTCACAGATTGGGTAAAGGTTATATGAAAGGTGCGTGTCACAGATTGGGTAAAGGTTATATGAACGGTGCGTGTCACACATTGGGTAAAGGTTATATGAACGGTGCGTGTCACACATTGGGTAAAGGTTATATGAAAGGTGCGTGTCACAGATTGAGTAAAGGTTATATGAAAGGTGCGTGTCACAGATTGAGTAAAGGTTATATGAAAGGTGCGTGTCACAGATTGGGTAAAGGTTATATGAAAGGTGCGTGTCACATATTGGGTAAAGGTTATATGAAAGGTGCGTGTCACAGATTGGGTAAAGGTTATATGAAAGGTGCGTGTCACATATTGGGTAAAGGTTATATGAAAGGTGCGTGTCACATATTGGGTAAAGGTTATATGAAAGGTGCGTGTCACAGATTGAGTAAAGGTTATATGAACGGTGCGTGTCACACATTGGGTAAAGGTTATATGAAAGGTGCGTGTCACATATTGGGTAAAGGTTATATGAAAGGTGCGTGTCACAGATTGGGTAAAGGTTATATGAACGGTGCGTGTCACAGATTGGGTAAAGGTTATATGAAAGGTGCGTGTCACAGATTGAGTAAAGGTTATATGAACGGTGCGTGTCACACATTGGGTAAAGGTTATATGAAAGGTGCGTGTCACACATTGGGTAAAGGTTATATGAAAGGTGCGTGTCACAGATTAGGTAAAGGTTATATGAAAGGTGCGTGTCACAGATTAGGTAAAGGTTATATGAAAGGTGCGTGTCACATATTGGGTAAAGGTTATATGAAAGGTGCGTGTCACAGATTGGGTAAAGGTTATATGAACGGTGCGTGTCACAGATTAGGTAAAGGTTATATGAAAGGTGCGTGTCACATATTGGGTAAAGGTTATATGAAAGGTGCGTGTCACAGATTGAGTAAAGGTTATATGAAAGGTGCGTGTCACATATTGGGTAAAGGTTATATGAAAGGTGCGTGTCACAGATTAGGTAAAGGTTATATGAAAGGTGCGTGTCACAGATTGGGTAAAGGTTATATGAAAGGTGCGTGTCACAGATTGGGTAAAGGTTATATGAAAGGTGCGTGTCACAGATTGGGTAAAGGTTATATGAACGGTGCGTGTCACAGGTTAGGTAAAGGTTATATGAAAGGTGCGTGTCACAGATTGAGAAGACACAACGAGACTTCAGTCAATCAATGTCAACCTGGATTACATAGCTTTCATGAATTCCTGGACAGATCTCTCTCTGCACTTGTCGTATATGTACTAAGATTGGTTGATGGGAGTTAAATGCCATTTTAAAAGTATTTCAGTTATATCACGGCGGCCAATTCATCTATCTATAGAGATCCTGGCTATCTTTCTCGCACACTTGCTCAACACAACATTCTTCTAAGACAACTTGCCGCCTTTCTAAATAGACCGTTAGGCGTCATATGACGTTACTGGAGCTTGGCTCTTATAAACACATTTTTATTTTACACAGAACATGGATTAGGGTAGAGATTTCAACATTGTACCTCCTTGCTGTCTTTGATTGGTTGTGTGGTGTTTAACGCTGCGTTCAACAATTGTTTGTGTGCGCCCTTTATTATGTTGTGTGCTTCGTTATGCACTAATCATAATATACAAGCTATATAAAACAATAAGAAATGCACAAAACAAAATAAACAATGCACATACCATAATAAAATATGTACAGGCCATAATTAAGTATGTACATACCATAATAAAGTATGTACAGGCCATAAATAAGCATGTACATAACATAATAAAGTATGTACATGGCATAATCAGGTATGTACACAACATAATAAAGTATGTATACAACATAATAAAGGGTGCACACAAAAGAATAATAATCGTCATTACAAAACAGTTGAGGTGTGCCATACTATTGGTCTATTTATTCTGACACCAGTGAGTCTGTCGTCATGGTAAGCCGACAACCCTGAGTGTCAAAGAGGGAATGTCATTAATACCATATTTACTTCATTAGAAGGAAGAAACTGATGAACATAGAACTCGTATCCACTTTTAATGTTGACAAGAGGCATGTTACCGGACTAGTATTAGAAATACGCATAACTCCTTTACAATTCTAAATTATGGGATTTTTCAAAGATATTCTACAACGCTTTTCATACGAATAAGAAGAATACAATTTAATACCTAAGTGTTTGGTGTTTTCATACGAATAAGAAGAATACAATTTAAAACCTAAGTGTTTGTTAAATGTTTATCAGAACCCAATACTCAGTTCACCACGGGAGACAGTCAGGTTGTAGTCAAGTTGTGGATATCATAACACCGTGGAATGTGTAAACGTCTTTCATGTATATTGATAATTTAACTACCATCATTGTGAGGCACAACGAGCTATATATATATATATATCTAAATCTGACCGTGTTAGGTATGTTATTATCAGAAGACAGTTCAATTCACACTGACAAAACAATGTATCTTCTACATAGTGTAACTGACTTCACACTGACAAAACAATGTATCTTCTACATAGTGTAACTGACTTCACACTGACAAAACAATGTATCTTCTACATAGTGTAACTGACTTCCAATAACTTGAAGCTGAAAGTACCTCAAGTTATTCACCAACGCAATTTTTACTTGGATTATACTGAAATCATTTAAGAATTGTTAGTTTCGTAATTGAATTATATCTTTCATGCTTAAGAGTGCATAATAGAAAGAAAAGAACCGTTTATAAAATCCTTTATAACAAGAGCTCTTTTGCTGTTATACTGTTTTCGAAAGACAACTACGTAACAGGAATTGGTTCGAGTTTATAAATTTTATTCGAGTTAAATAATATACTCAAGTTTAATAATATACTCAAGTTTAATTCAAGTTTAATAATATACTCGAGTTTAATAATACTCAAGTTTAATAATATACTCGAGTTAAATAATATACTCGAGTTTAATAATATAGAGCTACTCCAGTTTAATGATGTACTCCAGTTTAATAATATACTCGAGTTTTCGCGATTCCATTGTACATACCATTGTAACAATAGATGTTCACGCCAAGCGATCGCATCGTTAACAAATAGAGGGTACGGTACATCTTTAAGAGGTATGTGATAGGGGTGGGGTGTTGCTATACTCCGATTCCCAGCAATATTCTTTGTAATGATATAAATCAAAACTGACACACAACAGGCCCTGACTAAAAACAACCATTTATTTTTGTTCACAAAACAGAACAGATCTGTATGTTGTTTCATTGATAACACAGTAGGCCACTTCAGTCGAAAATGACCTTTGGGTCCTTTGTGTGTGTGTGTGTGTGTGTGTGTGTGTGGGGGGGGGGGGGGGGGGGGGGGGGGGTAGGTGTTTGGGTAACCAACATACATCACATATACAGAAAAAGTGTATGTATAACTTATGGACACTATATTACATAGTGTCCCTAGGTAACCTTTTCCCACATACAACAAATATACAGAATAATTGGAATCTATAAACAACATAAGAGAAGATTATTTTCCAGTTCACACCGTTTGTTATGTCTATATGGGTAACCTTTTCTCACATACAACAAATAGACAGAACACGTGTTTGGACAACCTTCTCCTACATACAAGAGATAAACAGAATAAGTGTTGGGGCTAACCTTTTCCCACATACAATAAATATTCAGCAGACGCATTCGAAATTATATTGGCAAACATTTGGAAAACCTTTATAAATTAAAGTATATTTATTGAATAAAGTTGTACTCATTGAAGCAAAAGAAGTAATTGATCATATAACCAATTGCTCCCTTTACCAGAATGTTTTCAAAATTCGTTAGCTGCGGATGTGTCAAACAGCGTGTGCAATCGGGATTGGGTTTAAACATCCATTATTCAATCAAATAGAAGACTCTACACAGATGTCAAAGACATTTATTCTCTTTCGACCAGTTTTCCAGCTGATGTCCGGTTTCGCCCTCCTATTGGTAACGGACACATAGCCACAAACGTTATGTCCGATACCGTCTATATGAACGGGCTGTACAACGGCTATCAGGACAGAAGTAGTAGAGCCAGGATACCTGCTTACGTCAGCGTTGACGTCACGAAGGAAAATGACGTGGACCGACAATTTGCTCTGGATATGTATCAAGGTATCTGACTGATGCATAATATTCAATTATCTTTAGGTTTAATAATCGATTCAATGCAGACATAAAAAAGTGTTTAAAATTCATGAAGACATATTAAAAAGTGGAAGTAAATGAAATAATAAAGCATATTTCGCTTGTAAAAAGCAAGTGGTAATATATCTAATAGAAATATATCTAACAATATATAGGCGTTCGGATTTTCGAAAATCAATATTTTACATGCATGACGTACAACATAAAAAGGATATTATTATTTTTTTCGTTTTTCAAATATTGCTTTCAGGTATATTCCGCCAGCATATTTTAAAAGACGATGTCGTTATAAATATCTCTTATTTGGCTCACCGGAAATTGACTCGATTGCTAGTCACTCGATTGGACCTGCGCAGACGCTCAGATTCGGATTCCAGCATTACCGTAAACCTCGTTCATAACGTTGGAGACGATTCGACAGATCTAGAGCCACGGCTTGATTCAAACATAACACTTGATTCGAAAGAAAATGTAAGGTAAGCGAATGCAACGGCAGGCTACAGACAGAGACGTTCTCATGATTTGTAGTCTAAATTTCGAAAAATCTCAAGAACCCAGATGTTTCAACATGGAGTGATATTTGGATATTGTGAACTAATAATGTCTTACTAAATGATAGTGGTATAATGTTTCCCGCGTGACTAACCAATTGCGCATTTTTACACGTTTAAAGTTGCTTAAAATGACCGAACTGTATAACAATATCACAAAAGTAGAACCACATAAGTTTGCTTAATTATAACCTAAAATAATCATTTTTAATAGTTTTCGTTGTTTGTCAAGTACAAATATTCTGGAATAAGCCTAGCGCAAATTTATCATTTCCCTGATGTCATATGTTAGTGTTTTAAACAATTTCTGTTCATGTTTCTATCATTTCGTGTTTATGACGCGTTCCGTTAAATCAGGGCGCTTCCTGGGTAAGTTGCCAGTGATGTTGGTTCATTCATCCTGACACCAGCCAGTAAGTCGAAATGCTTACCCTACAATCTTGAGCGCCAAGGAGGGATATCCATTACTAACATTTACAAAATCTGTGGTACGACCGATCGGGGATCGAAGCAGCCACCTCCCGCATCTGAGGCGGATGCTTCACCACTTCACCACAAAGGCTATACCTCAAACAATTCGAGGAAACATTTAGTACTCATTTGAAATTAGGTTGATCACGTTAACCGAGTGTATAAACCGGTCCAGGTAGCCTAGTAACAGAGTGTATAAATCGGTCCTGGTAGCCAAGTGACAGAGTGTATAAATCGGTCCAGGTAGCCTAGTGACAGAGTGTATAAATCGGTCCAGGTAGCCTAGTGACAGAGTGTATAAATCGGTCCAGGTAGCCTAGTGACCGAGTGTATAAATCGGTCCAGGTAGCCTAGTCATAAAGTGTATAAATCGGTCCAGGTAGCCTATTGATAGAGTGTATAAATCAGTCCAGGTAGCTTCGTGACAGAGTGTATAAATCGGTCCAGGTAGCCTAGTGACAGAGTGTATAAATCGGTCCAGGTAGCCTAGTGACAGAGTGTATAAATCGGTCCAGGTAGCCTAGTGACCGAGTGTATAAATCGGTCCATGTAGACTAGTGACCGAGTGTATAAATCGGTCCAGGTAGCCTAGTGATAGAGTGTATAAATCGCTCCAGGTAGACTAGTGATAGAGTGTATAAATCAGTAAGGTAGCCTAGTGATAGAGTGTATAAATCGGTCCATGTAGCCTAGTGACCGAGTGTATAAATCGGTCCAGGTAGCCTAGTGACCGAGTGTATAAATCGGTCCAGGTAGCCTAGTGATGAGTGTATAAATCGGTCCAGGTAGCCTAGAGACAGAGTGTATAAACCGATCCAGGTTTCCTAGTGATAGAGTGTATAAATCTGTCCAGGTAGCCTAGTGACCGAGTGTATAAATCGGTCTAGGTAGTCTAGTGATAGAGTGTATACATCAGTCCCGGTAGCCTAGTCATAAAGTGTATAAATCGGTCCAGGTAGCCTAGTGATAGAGTGTATTCATCAGTCCAGGTAGCCTAGTCATATAGTGTATAAATCGGTCCAGGTAGACTAGTGATAGAGTGTATAAATCAGTCCAGGTAGCCTAGTCATAAAGTGTATAAATCGGTCCAGGTAGCCTATTGATAAAGTGTATAAATCAGTCCAGGTAGCCTAGTCATATAGTGTATGAATCGATCCAGGTAGACTAGTGATAGAGTGTATAAATTGGTCCAAGTAGCCTAGTGATAGAGTGTATAAATCAGTCCAGGTAGCCTAGTGATAGAATTTATAAATCGGTCCAGGTAGCCTAGTGATAGAGTGTATAAATCGGTCTAGGTAGCCTAGTGATAGAGTGTATAAATCGGTCCAGGTAGCCTAGTGACAGAGTGTATAAATCCGTCCGGGTAGCCGAGTCATAAAGTGTATAAATCAGTCAGGTAGCCTATTGATAGAGTGTATAAATCAGTCCAGGTAGCCTAGTCATATAGTGTATAAATCGATCCAGGTAGACTAGTGATAGAGTGTATAAATCAGTAAGGTAGCCTAGTGATAGAGTGTATAAATCGGTCCATGTAGCCTAGTGACCGAGTGTATAAATCGGTCCAGGTAGCCTAGTGACCGAGTGTATAAATCGGTCCAGGTAGCCTAGTGATAGAGTGTATAAATCGGTCCAGGTAGCCTAGAGACAGAGTGTATAAACCGATCCAGGTTGCCTAGTGATAGAGTGTATAAATCAGTCAGGTAGCCTAGTGATAGAGTGTATAAATCAGTCAGGTAGCCTAGTGATAGAGTGTATAAATCAGTCAGGTAGCCTAGTGATAGAGTGTATAAATCAGTCAGGTAGCCTAGTGATAGAGTGTATAAATCAGTCAGGAAGTCTAGTGATAGAGTGTATAAATCGGTCCAGGTAGCCGAGTCATAAAGTGTATAAATCAGTCAGGTAGCCTAGTCATATAGTGTATGAATCGATCCAGGTAGACTAGTGATAGAGTGTATAAATTGGTCCAAGTAGCCTAGTGATAGAGTGTATCAATTGGTCCAGTTAGCCTAGTGATAGAGTGTATAAATCGGTCTAGGTAGCCTAGTGATAGAGTGTATAAATCCGTCTATGTAGCCTAGTCATAAAGTGTATAAATCAGTCAGGTAGCCTAGTGATAGAGTGTATAAATCGGTGCAGGTAGCCTAGTGATAGAGTTTATAAATCGGTCTAGGTAGCCTAGTGATAGAGTGTATAAATCGGTCCAGGTAGCCTGGTGACAGAGTGTATGAACCCATCCATGTAGCCTAGTGATAGAGTGTATAAATCAGTCCAGGTAGCCTAGTGATAGAGTGTATAAATCGGTGCAGGTAGCCTAGTGACAGATTGTATAACTCGATCCAGGTAGCCTAGTGACCGAGTGTATAAATCGGTCCAGGTAGCCTAGTGATAGAGTGTTGAATCGGTCCAGGTAGCCTAGTGATAGAGTGTATAAATCGGTCCAGGTAGCCTAGTGATAGAGTGTTGAATCGATCCAGTTAGCCTAGTGATAGAGTGTATAAATCGGTCCAGGTAGCCTAGTTACAGAGTGTATAAATCGGTCCAGGTAGCCTTGTGATAGGCCTCCACCTCGGAAGCGGGATGGTCGAAGGCTCGAGCCCCGGTAGCGACAGTTGGATGCGTTCTGATTTGGCTGGTTAGTGAGCCACCAGGTTATTAACATTGGTACCTAATGTTTCTCTGCATTGTGACTGTCAAAATAAGGATATGATTCGGGAAGTAAGCATAATGGAAGACGTTCAACACCCTTTCACACATACAAGAAATCTGCAGCCGACTACTTTTCGGAAACTCTCTGTAAAAGAAAACAACATAATTGAATACAGTTTGTTTGAAACGTTGCCGCAAAAGGACTCAACACTCGTCTGCTGCAGTGTCATGAATGTGGGAAAGTTGGGTTAAATGGGATAATAATATACCAAGCACACACTTAACAATTATCATTGTGTATATTTTTTATTTTTTTATTTATGCCTTCTTCTATTTTAAAGTTACTTCTCCGGATCCGTCACCGAGCCAGAAACAAATGACACCGTGGAACAAGTGTTACACATCTACTATAGTAATATCCCGGATGTCGTAACATTGTCTCCGGGCAAACAGGAAATGACGTTAACATTTATTGCGTCACATAGTCTGGATAAGAAGGACGCTTTTAAACAATTTAATAAAGGTCTTGAGGACACTGAAGGACTCCTAATGTCACATGTTGAGGTAATATATGGATTTTGAATATCATTGCAATAACGTGGACCCGGAGTATACCGCTGTAATGTGTGTATTCTTGTGGCGTTATCGACACTCACAAATGTAAACCTAAAAGACGTTTGATATTTTTCGTCACTATGTAGCCATTCCCCAAATAAAGATGACATAAGCCTGATATAGTTTCATCTTGTATAATAAATGACTGTAAATCGTTAATAAACAGTGAACAAATTAGAGGCGAAATTGTACAGCCTTTTTTCAAACCAGTTGGACAAGAGAATGACTCTGATACAGTATCGCGATCAAAAACACAGCCTTACGCATTGTCATATATTACTTATTTGCATGTTCTTAGTAATTTCATACATTAGAAGTTGTTTAAACAATATGTCACGGTTCAGCCGATCAAAAACCTTTTGAACGTCAACAAAGACGGCATAAAAATCGACCGACCGTTTGGTTTTCTCAAGTATTAACAAACTAACGAATCTAAAACGTTATCAGATGTTATCCGAAAGCCGGCTTGCTCCTCGCCCAAGATACCGTAATCGTTAGACCGCTGTTTTAAGCGTTCATTTATAATTGAAGAAAAGACCTTACTTAAAAGTGTAATGTGACCTAAAGGCATGCAAATACAATACAATACAACATATGTTAAATGCAATCACTTGTATATACAGTACAAATGGCAAAATATAAAAGTACAACATAAATTGGTGTGCATTTGCTCGCTAATGCCGTTATTTTCCAGTTGTCGTACATCGTTGTTAACCATCGTACATTACCATATCATGTGTTTTTATGGGAATGTAATGGACACAGAACCTTTGACATGGTTTTAATATTTCACGATTGATCGTATTCACCTGCTCTATGTTTATATCTAGGCAATGCACAGCCTCTGGGAAGAGGGTTATGTTTATATCAACGGAAATAAAGAGCTGATGCAGAATGTGACAGCGGCCATGTATAATGTCATGTGTTCACTTCCGGTCGAGGAGGATCCGGTGACGCCATTCTATGGACTGAGTCCATGTAGGTTGAAAATAATAGACAAACCATTTGATATTGTTCTTCGCATATGTCGATTGCGCGGCGATCCACGGAGGAGTTAATTTATTAAATAGCATTGTTACTGTCTATCAGAACTGCTGCTATTCCAACATAATTGTTTTCGCGATAACTCGAACTCGAAAGAGACCCATACATTATTTCGAATAATCGACGTATTTATGCTAAATTCATAATTAATTCGTTCTTCAGTATATGTTATGAGCAAATCAACGATGAACTCATATAAAAGCAACAACAGCGCAGTAGCTGATCTGCTGGTGTTAAAAGAAAAATCCGCTCCAGATATTGACTCGAGATAATCGATATAGTACATATTGACTCGAGATAAGCGATATAGTACATATTGACTCGAGATAATCGATATAGTACATATTGACTCGAGATAATCGATATAGTACATATTGACTCGAGATAAGCGATATAGTACATATTGACTCGAGATAATCGATATAGTACATATTGACTCGAGATAATCGATATAGTACATATTGACTGGAGATAAGCGATATATAGTACATATTGACTGGAGATAAGCGATATAGTACATATTGACTCGAGATAATCGATATAGTACATATTGACTCGAGATAATCGATATAGTACATATTGACTCGAGATAAGCGATATAGTACATATTGACTCGAGATAATCGATATAGTACATATTGACTGGAGATAAGCGATATATAGTACATATTGACTCGAGATAATCAATATAGTACATATTGACTCGAGATAATCTATATAGACCATATTGACTCGAGATAATCGATATATTGCACTTACAATAATTTCAACAATCTTGGATTCACGGCATCACTGTGATATATAGTTGTCGCATCACTGTGATATTTAGTTGTTGCATCATTGTGATATACAGTTGGCGCATATATGTGATATATAGTTGTCGCATCTATGTGATATATAGTTGTCGCATCATTGTGATATACAGTTGTCGCATATATGTGATATTTAGTTGTTGCATCATTGTGATATATAGTTGGCACATGTATGTGATATATAGTTGTCTCCTCTATGTGATATATAGTTGTCGCATCACTGTGATATATAGTTGTCGCATCTGTGTGATATATAGTTGTCGCATCTATGTGATATATAGTTGTCGCATCTATGTGATATATAGTTGTTGCATCATTGTGATATACAGTTGTCGCATCACTGTGATATATAGTTGCTGCATCACTGTGATATATAGTTGTAGCATATATGTGATATATAGTTGGCGCATCACTGTGATATATAGTTTGCGCATCACTGTGATATATAGTTGTCGCATCTATGTGATATATAGTTGTCGCATATATGTGATATATAGTTTGCGCATCACTGTGATATATAGTTTGCGCATCACTGTGATATATAGTTGTCGCATCTATGTGATATATAGTTGTCGCATATATGTGATATATAGTTGTCGCATCTATGTGATATATAGTTGTTGCATCATTGTGATATACAGTTGTCGCATCACTGTGATATATAGTTGCTGCATCACTGTGATATATAGTTGTAGCATATATGTGATATATAGTTGGCGCATCACTGTGATATATAGTTTGCGCATCACTGTGATATATAGTTGTCGCATCTATGTGATATATAGTTGTCGCATATATGTGATATATAGTTTGCGCATCACTGTGATATATAGTTTGCGCATCACTGTGATATATAGTTGTCGCATCTATGTGATATATAGTTGTCGCATATATGTGAGATATAGTTGTCACATCACTGTGATATAAAGTTGTCGCATCACTGTGATATAAAGTTATCGCATCACTGCGATATACAGTTGTCGCATCACTGTGATATATAGTTGCCGCATCACTGTGATATATAGTTGTAGCATATATGTGATATACAGTTGTCGCATCACTGTGATATTTAGTTTGCGCATCACTGTGATATATAGTTGTCGCATCTATGTGATATATAGTTGTCGCATCTATGTGAGATATAGTTGTCACATCACTGTGCTATAAAGTTGTCGCATCACTGTGATATAAACTTGTCGCATCACTGCGATATACAGTTTTCACATCACTGTGATATTAACATTAAACAAGCTAAATTCGAATATTAATAATGTGATAAATCGTAGACATTATGTTGTGATGAAACAGACTATAATTGATATTTAATTTTTCATAAATGCCTAAAGGAGCATTCATTCTCAATTCTTGCATAAAAGAAACTAATACGGTTACCTACTTAATATAACAGCTGTATTAATTTTACTTTCACTGATAGACTTAAAGTTACTATAACTTGACTTTCATAAACATTGGCATATAAATGTAAAATTTTCATGAATTCATTTGTAAAAAAAATAAAATGATATTGCTTCGTAAGCCTTTGAAGGCTGGCTATTATATATTATGCACTTTAAATAATAAAATATCTATCTATAAAGTTGTCGTATTTTATATAATTACAGGCGGGTTGTCGAGGGGAGGTCTCCTGGTACCAGAACAACCAGGCGGTCCAAAAAACGATTACGCAGGTCACGTGTTTTGGGACATGGATACGTGGATTATGCCCCCTGTAATGCTCTTCCATCCAGAAATGGCAATGCGCATGATCAGTTCTAGAATACGAGTTATAAACCAAGCTAAACAAAATGCGAAGACAGATGGATATGATGGCATTAAGTTTCCATGGGAACAAGCATCAAGCGGTATACATGTATAGTTTGTACTGTATAATCTCTCAATACGCAAATAGAAGGAACAACACTTGTTATCCTAACTTCGTGACATCATTATATGGGAACTTTGCAGTTTCAAAATAGGCAACACAAACAAACAACAATTGTTTTTGAACAGGGGCAATATATGGTAACATATTGAAAAATAGAAAAGCAGAAGCAGTTAAACATTTTATATATTTTAAACATTTGAATTTGAAATAATTCTTGATTTAAATATGTACAAAATGATTTTAATAACTCAACTATGAATCTTTAATATTGGTATATAAAAAATAAGGGGTTAACTGGTGTGTCTGCTACGATCGTAATTTGTTATTGATTGATTGGGTTTTAACGTCGTTTTAAACAATTGTTCAAACATATCACGTGGGCCGATTCATTTTAATTGATTTTCATCCATATTCCAGGCATAGAAGTGACTCCAAAATGGGCGGGACAAATGGCGCTTTACCAACACCACGTGACGGCTGACATTTCATATAGTTTACGTCAATATTTGTATGCAAATGACGATAGTGACGTTATCGTAAAGGGGCGTGGCTTCGAACTAGCTCTCGAAATAGCAAGATTTTGGAGGAGTCGTCTTGTAAAGACGGACAACAATACAGTTGAAATATTAGGTAAGTTTCCTGCGATCAACACTGTTGAGTACAGATTTGAAAAAGCCAGGAAACAAAGGTGAACCATTATGATAACTGAAATCTTAAGCAAATACGCTGTGTATGTCGTTGTTGTGTTTTTAGTAGCCTGGGTGTCGTTAAATATTGCATATTTGATTTTATTTTAAGTTTCCTGATCCTTGTTTTTAATTTCAGGGGTTATGGGACCTGATGAATACCACTACAACATCAACAATTCTGTGTTCACGAACTATAACGCCAAATTAAGTCTGCTGTTACCACAGTTTATAGTACAGAAGTTTTTCATGTAAGTGTTCAAATAGAAATAAGTTGGATAGTAAATGGTGTAGATCGCTGCATTGACCATATTTAGCTATATCACGGCTGTTAGTTCATCGGACACATGTAGATCAACGGTAATGCTATCCCGAGCACCTACGTGGGAAGCAACGGCCAAACATGTTTTAATGTCTTTGATATGTCCCGACTCGATGTCCAACACTTGTCTCCTACTTTAGGGGCGGTAAAAATCGTTAAACATGACACAGTGCATTGTACACGGTTTATCTTGAAGATAAATTCAAACTCTAACTTTCTTTATCGTGTTATGGTTAAAATAGTTACCCTTATCCAGTATAACTCCTGCATCTTGATTCATCAGAAGATCTTGTATATTTATGAAGAACTATTTTGATTAGAATTAACACATTAGGTGCGAACAATGTAGACAATATTAGACTCCAGGAATGCAGATGGACATTTATGGATCACTTCAATTGTCCGTCTGTTTGTCTGTATGTCAGTATGTCACTCTCTTTTTTTCTTTTTGGTTATATGTACTGGATATGTGCGAGTGATACATATTTTCCTTCGAACAATCAGCATTTTGAAAGGATTAACCAGTCTGTTATGTCATTCTTTTTTACGCAGCCCAATAAATGATTCTGTAAAAGAGGAGATGGATATGTTTGAATCTTTGGCCAGCAGAATGCTCATTCTGTTTAATGAGCAAGACCAATATCATGTACAGTACGAAGGATTCAGTTTTACGTGTAAGTAGAATTTTAATGTTGTTATCGATATCATGTACAGTACGAAGGATTCAGTTTTACGTGTAAGTAGAATTGTGATGTTATGTACAGTACGAAGGATTCAGTTTTACGCGTAAGTATAATTGTTATGTTGTTATCGATATCATGTACAGTACGAAAGATTCAGTTTTACGTGTAAGTAGAATTGTGATGTTATGTACAGTACGAAGGATTCAGTGTTACGTGTAAGTTGAATTGTGATGTTATGTACAGTACGAAGGATTCAGTGTTACATGTACGTGTAAGTATAATTGTGACGTTATGTACAGTACGAAGGATTCAGTTTTACGTGTAAGTATAATTGTTATGTTGTTATCGATATCATGTACAGTACGAAAGATTCAGTTTTACGTGTAAGTAGAATTGTGATGTTATGTACAGTACGAAGGATTCAGTGTTACGTGTAAGTAGAATTGTGATGTTATGTACAGTACGAAGGATTCAGTGTTACATGTACGTGTAAGTAGAATTGTGACGTTATGTACAGTACGAAGGATTCAGTTTTACGTGTAAGTAGAATTGTTATGTTGTTATCGATATCATGTACAGTACGAAAGATTCAGTTTTACGTGTAAGTAGAATTGTGATGTTATGTACAGTACAAAGGATTCAGTGTTACGTGTAAGTAGAATTGTGACGTTATGTACAGTACGAAGGATTCAGTTTTACATGTACGTGTAAGTAGAATTGTCATGCTATGTACAGTACGAAGGATTCAGTTTTACGTGTAAGTAGAATTGTTATGTTGTTATCGATATCATGTACAGTACGAAAGATTCAGTTTTACGTGTAAGTAGAATTGGGATGTTATGTACAGTACGAAGGATTCAGTGTTACATGTACGTGTAAGTATAATTGTCATGTTATGTACAGTACGAAGGATTCAGTTTTACGTGTAAGTAGAATTGTTATGTTGTTATCGATATCATGTACAGTACGAAAGATTCAGTTTTACGTGTAAGTAGAATTGTGATGTTATGTACAGTACGAAGGATTCAGTGTTACGTGTAAGTAGAATTGTAATGTTATGTACAGTACAAAGGATTCAGTGTTACGTGTAAGTAAAATTATGATGTTATGTACAGTACGAAGGATTCAGTGTTACATGTACGGGTAAGTAGAATTGTGACGTTATGTACAGTACGAAGGGTTCAGTGTTACGTGTAAGTAGAATTATAATGTTATGTACAGTACGAAGGATTCAGTGTTACGTGTAAGTAGAATTGTAATGTTATGTACAGTACGAAGGATTCAGTGTTACGTGTAAGTAGAATTGTGATGTTATGTACAGTACGAAGGATTCGGTGTTACATGTACGTGTAAGTAGAATTGTTATGTTGTTATCGATATCATGTACAGTACGAAAGATTCAGTTTCACGTGTAAGTAGAATTGTGATGTTATGTACAGTACGAAGGATTCAGTGTTACATGTACGTGTAAGTAGAATTGTCATGTTATGTACAGTACGAAGGATTCAGTTTTACGTGTAAGTAGAATTGTTATGTTGTTATCGATATCATGTACAGTACGAAAGATTCAGTTTTACGTGTAAGTAGAATTGTGATGTTATGTACAATACGAAGGATTCAGTGTTACGTGTAAGTAAAATTATAATGTTATGTACAGTACGAAGGATTCAGTGTTACGTGTAAGTAGAATTGTAATGTTATGTACAGTACGAAGGATTCAGTGTTACGTGTAAGTAGAATTGTGATGTTATGTACAGTACGAAGGATTCAGTGTTACATGTACGTGTAAGTAGAATTGTGACGTTATGTTCAGAACGAAGGGTTCAGTTTTACGTGTAAGTAGAATTGTTATGTTGTTATCGATATCATGTACAGTACGAAATATTCAGTTTTACGTGTAAGTAGAATTGTGATGTTATGTACAGTACAAAGGATTCAGTGTTACGTGTAAGTAGAATTGTGATGTTATGTACCGTACGAAGGATTCAGTGTTACATGTACGTGTAAGTAGAATTGTGACGTTATGTACAGTACGAAGTATTCAGTTTTACGTGTAAGTAGAATTGTTATGTTGTTATCGATATCATGTACAGTACGAAAGATTCAGTTTTACGTGTAAGTAGAATTGTGATGTTATGTACAGTACGAAGGATTCAGTGTTACGTGTAAGTAGAATTGTAATGTTATGTACAGTACGAATGATTCAGTGTTACGTGTAAGTAGAATTGTGATGTTATGTACAGTACGAAGGATTCAGTGTTACATGTACGTTTAAGTAGAATTGTGACGTTATGTACAGTACGAAGGATTCAGTTTTACGTGTAAGTAGAATTGTTATGTTGTTATCGATATCATGTACAGTACGAAAGATTCAGTTTTACGCGTAAGTAGAATTGTGATGTTATGAACAGTACAAAGGATTCAGTGTTACGTGTAAGTAGAATTGTGATGTTATGTACAGTACGAAGGATTCAGTGTTACATGTATGTGTAAGTATAATTGTGACGTTATGTACAGTACGAAGGATTCAGTTTTACGTGTAAGTAGATTTGTTATGTTGTTGTCGATATCACGTACAGTACGAAAGATTCAGTTTTACGTGCAATTAGAATTGTGATGTTATGTACAGTACGAAGGATTCAGTGTTACGTGTAAGTAGAATTGTAATGTTATGTACAGTACGAAGGATTCAGTGTTACGTGTAAGTAGAATTGTGCTGTTATGTACAGTACGAAGGATTCAGTGTTACATCTACGTGTAAGTAGAATTGTGACGTTATGTACAGTACGAAGGATACAGTTTTACGTGTAAGTAGAATTGTGATGTTATGTACAGTACGAAGGATTCAGTGTTACGTGTAAGTAGAATTGTGATGTTGTGTACAGTACGAAGGATTCAGTGTTACGTGTAAGTAGAATTGTGATGTTGTGTACAGTACGAAGGATTCAGTGTTACGTGTAAGTAGAATTGTGATGTTATGTACAGTACGAAGGATTGAGTGTTACGTGTAAGTAGAATTGTGATGTTGTGTACAGTACGAAGGATTCAGTGTTACGTGTAAGTAGAATTGTGATGTTGTGTACAGTACGAAGGATTCAGTGTTACGTGTAAGTAGAATTGTGATGTTATGTACAGTACGAAGGATTCAGTGTTACGTGTAAGTAGAATTGTGATGTTATGTACAGTACGAAGGATTGAGTGTTACGTGTAAGTAAGTAAGTAATATTTTATTATAGTGACATGTGTACATATTTTACAAAAACAAACATTAAACAATATAAACACCCGGCCGCGTAGGGCCTATAAGTCACTTTTAGTAAACAATATTTACAGATAAGGTAAAAAAGAGATAAAAAGAGAAGAAAGAAAAAGAAAGAAGAAAGAAAAAAAAAAGAAAATTACGTGTAAGTAGAATTGTAATGTTATGTACAGTACGAAAGATTCAGTGTTACGTGTAAGTATAATTTCGATGTTATGTACAGTACGAAGGATGCAGTGTTACGTGTAAGTAGAATTGTAATGTTATGTACAGTACGAATGATTCAGTTTTACGTGTAAGTAGAATTGTGATGTTATGTACAGTACGAAGGATTCAGTGTTACGTGTAAGTAGAATTGTAATGTGATGTACAGTACGAAGGATTCAGTGTTACGTGTAAGTAGAATTGTGATATTATGTACAGTACGAAGGATTCAGTGTTACGTGTAAGTAGAATTGTAATGTTGTAATGTTATGTACAGTACGAAGGATTCAGTTTCACGTGTAAGTATAATTGTAATGTTATGTACAGTACGAATGATTCAGTGTTACGTGTAAGTAGAATTGTGATGTTATGTACAGTACGAAGGATTCAGTGTTACGTGTAAGTAGAATTGTAATGTGATGTACAGTACGAAGGATTCAGTGTTACGTGTAAGTAGAATTGTGATGTTATGTACAGTACGAATGATTCAGTGTTACGTGTAAGTATAATTGTAATGTTATGTACAGTACGAAGGATTTAGTTTCACGTGTAAGTAGAATTGTAATGTTATGAACAGTACGAAGAATTCAGTGTTACCTGTAAGTAGAATTGTGATGTTATTTTCAGTACGAAAGATTCAGTTTTACGTGTAAGTAGAATTGTAATGTTATATACAGTACGAAGGATTCAATGTTACGTGTAAGTAGAATTGTAATGTTATGTACAGTACGAAGGAATCAGTATTACGTATAAGTATAATTGTAATGTCATGGCTAGAACTCTGTTGAATAAATTAATAAATTATCGGGCGTGAGAACTACATCGTGTCGAGGTGCTGCCGAGATAGGACTCTTGGGCGAAGATGAGCGCCAAGAGTGAAGAGATATATCCAGGAGGGTCCTCTCTGTGGGGACCATAGGGGAAGATATAGTTCTAGAAATGGTGTCGCATTGAGATTATGGCCAATTTGTGATAATGGGACATTTACTTAAATATCTTGGTAGAAGGAGGCGCGACTAAAATTTATTATACACATTAACATTGTTAGATGTTCGATGTGTCCGTATAAGACATGTTGAAATTTATTTATTATTAGTTTTACAAAGCAACGCGAAATGATAAGAGACATACGAAAACGTGCCAGAAAAATAGAAAGAGGACGTTACATAAGTATCAGTTAACAGTATATATGCAGTTGTTTAATTTGTGTATGTTAAAGTTCAAGGAACAGGTGGTACCCCATCCGGAAATCACTTTCATGTAAAATACACATTTAAAGAACGTTTAGACACGTGATCATGTTTGACCACGGTTAACACACCATCGGACGTCCTGGATTCGACCACGCTCTGGTTGAAGTGCACTGACGCAACACATAATGATTTGCTAGCGAATCCACAGCTTTCCTAACACGACGATTTCCTAAACCGCCGACTCTTCGGCATTGCTAGCTGTGTTAGGCCAAACCCAAAATCATCCGTGTTTTAATATAGTTAACCCGGTAAAATATATATGTTGTATTTCAGCCACAATAAAACAATCTGACGTGGTGCTACTGGGGTACCCATTGATGATGGACATGTCACCGGAAGTGAGGCGGAACGATCTCGAATTGTATGAAAAGGTAACCCATTAGTCGCTAGTACTTGGTTCCAAAACACATCATCTTTCTACAAAATGTTGTTGGCATGCCATTTTGTTATCCAACACTTTATATGTGATTGTGTGTATAATATATTGTTGTACTATTTCCTCTCTTTCTTCTGTATGTTCTACACCAGGGCCCGTATTCACCAACGTAGGAACTAGTTTCAAATTTTTGAAAATGTTCAACCAGTGCATGAACATTTACTTGAATTTATTTCTCATACTTTAAAACTATGACCTTAGATTAAGAATAAGAAAACTTTTATATGACAAACATTTAAAGTAATTTTTTTGTTAAGCAAAGATATGAACAAACCTTTCAATTCTATTAAAGAACATTTATAGTACATTATAAGACACTATTTTGTAAACCATTCGCCACATACAACAAATCTGCTACAAATGACTTTCAAAGCAGTTTCAGGTATTCAAAAATAAGGAAACTTTTTATAATTAAAAAAACAATAATAATTATAATTGTATAAAGTTGAAAACAATTCTACATTTTCCACAATGTTTTTCAAAAATGATTTTCTGCAGAGGTGTCTGGTTCATTTTTAGTTCACTTCAGGTGATAAAATTAATTCAATTATTTGTTATTTAGATGTCTTATTACCAAAACATTAATCTGAAGCCTCTTCTACCTGGCATTCAGATGCATCTACAACAGATGACTGTTAAACTATTGTGGCAAAGGGAGCAATTGTTTAACATGGGCAATTTTTGCTATAGTGTTTTCAAGACAACTCAATAATAATAATAATATCCTTTAAAAGAGCTTTTCCATGTTTTTGCCTAGACTCTTTCAAAGTTGTTTCTGGCAGAATTGCTGTAATTAGGAAAGGTGTTTTTTTTGTAACCTTTGGTATGATTATTCGCCACTTTGCCACAAAAACAAATGATGGACTGTATCATTGAATCTCTTTTCAAATTCCGAGAAGGATATTTGCGCTAGTACATACAGGTGTCTTGTAATTGTACACAATAAACAATGAACTGTTATTGGTTTGATATCTGAATATATCCAATCTCATTAAAACCAGACATTAACTTCGCCCCGCTCGTATATAGATCTGATGACTGACCAATACAGCCCCGCTCGTATATAGATCTGATGACTGACCAATACAGCCCCGCTCGTATACAGATCTGATGACTGACCAATACAGCCCCGCTCGTATACAGATCTGATGACTGACCAATACAGCCCCGCTCGTATATAGATCTGATGACTGACCAATACAGCCCCGCTCGTATATAGATCTGATGTCTGACCAATACAGCCCCGCTCGTATATAGATCTGATGACTGACCAATACAGCCCCGCTCGTATATAGATCTGATGACTGACCAATACAGCCCCGCTCGTATACAGATCTGATGACTGACCAATATAGCCCCGCTCGTATATAGATCTGATGACTGACCAATACAGCCCCGCTCGTATATAGATCTGATGACTGACCAATACAGCCCCGCTCGTATATAGATCTGATGACTGACCAATAAAGCCCCGCTCGTATATAGATCTGATGACTGACCAATACAGCCCCGCTCGTATATAGATCTGATGTCTGACCAATACAGCCCCGCTCGTATATAGATCTGATGACTGACCAATACAGCCCCGCTCGTATATATATCTGATGACTGACCAATACAGCCCCGCTCGTATATAGATCTGACGGCTGACCAATACAGCCCCGCTCGTATATAGATCTGATGACTGACCAATACAGCCCCGCTCGTATATAGATCTGATGACTGACCAATACAGCCCCGCTCGTATATAGATCTGATGACTGACCAATACAGCCCCGCTCGTATATAGATCTGATGACTGACCAATACAGCCCCGCTCGTATACAGATCTGATGACTGACCAATACAGCCCCGCTCGTATATAGATCTGATGACTGACCAATACAGCCCCGCTCGTATATAGATCTGATGACTGACCAATACAGCCCCGCTCGTATATAGATCTGATGACTGACCAATATAGCCCCGCTCGTATATAGATCTGATGACTGACCAATACAGCCCCGCTCGTATATAGATCTGATGACTGACCAATACAGCCCCGCTCGTATATAGATCTGATGACTGACCAATAAAGCCCCGCTCGTATATAGATATGATGACTGACCAATACAGCCCCGCTAGTATACAGATCTGATGACTGACCAATACAGCCCCGTTCGTATATAGATCTGATGACTGACCAATACAGCCCCGCTCGTATATAGATCTGATGACTGACCAATACAGCCCCGCTCGTATATAGATATGATGACTGACCAATACAGCCCCGCTCGTATACAGATCTGATGACTGACCAATACAGCCCCGTTCGTATATAGATCTGATGACTGACCAATACAGCCCCGCTCGTATACAGATCTGATGACTGACCAATACAGCCCCGCTCGTATACAGATCTGATGACTGACCAATACAGCCCCGTTCGTATATAGATCTGATGACTGACCAATACAGCCCCGCTCGTATATAGATCTGATGACTGACCAATACAGCCCCGCTCGTATACAGATATGATGACTGACCAATACAGCCCCGTTCGTATATAGATCTGATGACTGACCAATACAGCCCCGCTCGTATATAGATCTGATGACTGATCAATACAGCCCCGCTCGTATATAGATCGGATGACTGACCAATAAAGGTTCTCTCGGATTGACCTTTGCGTCAGCAATCAGATTGTCGCTTACCAAATCCTTCGGCATAGAACAGGAAAGATAACCCATATAAATAAAGGATACAGAGAAGAGGTGATTGTCGAGTGCTCCGGTTGTATAAGCACAGGCGTTAGATGTATCGTGCGATTACATTGGACATGAACATCGAGCATGTTTAAGTTTTTATCGACGTATGCAAAGTATGGAATGACCATATAAGGAGTGTATATTTAGCATATTGTATGCGGGGGAAAATAGGTCTATTTCAAGCTTTAACTATTTAATCGCCTGAGAAATATATCTCTAAATTTGAGAGATATCTCTATAAAATAGAGAGATGTTTCGCTTTTTAAAAGATATCTCTCCATTAGAGACAGAGAGATATCTCTATCTTACAAAGTGGTATCGTAGAATAATTTCTCCCAAAATATACAACATTACTGAAGCAACGATGTAACATTTCTACCACTATTAGAAATTCCGTAAAATATTTACATCTGTATTGCAGGTAACTAACCCTCATGGACCAGATACAGGTACATGGTCCATGCATACAGTCGGCTGGCTTGAACTCGGAGATACGATCAGGGCAGAGAAGAACTTCAAAATGATGCTAAGAAACATTAACGGTCCCTTTAAGGTAAAGTGTCTCCAGTCCTGCTTTCATGCCGCCACTAATCGATTCCCAAACAATTTGAATACACACCATCTCCCGCAAATACCGCTAGTAAAACAGTAGAATACAATATTCATAAATCGATCATAGCCACTTTTGATCGTCTTTGGCGTATTTTTCTAATGTACATATTTATGTTAATATAATTTTCCACAAAAGAGTAAGCTAGCACACATAACGAGGTATGTACAATTCATGGTTAGATCATAATAGTTGTAAATGTTTCCTTATTGCAGGTCTTCAGCGAAAAACCGGTGACGGAAAACGCCACGGGTGGATGTGTCAATTTCATAACAGGGGCCGGGGGTCTTATGCAGGCCATTTTATTTGGATACGGTGGGCTTCGATTACACCCGGACAAAATTACCATAAACCCTCATCTACTGCCCAACACTGATTCATGGGGCATGTCTGGGCTCCACTATCGTGGAGTTGAGTTCAATCTTGATATCTACAAGGAGGAAATAACAATAACAGTCACTGACAAACCAGATGATGTCATTGTGAATCTTGAAGAGAAACATTCCGGTAATAAAATACAATTAGAACGACTGTCACGGATATCTCTCACAGGATCAGAAGCGAGTTTGACAGTTGGGCATGCTACTGGGTCGTCTTCTATGGCATCAACAGTGTTTGTTATACCTGGGCTTATGGCTTTTATCGCGTTTCTACAGTTGGGATTACGTTATTTTGGTGTTTAGTTTTCTATGCACTGCATTATTACGTGTCTAGATCAGAATTATGTTCTTGCCCACACAGAATGGTAAACCAGGAGACGTGAGTTTTAGAATACAGTTTGGAAGACACGCCGGATTCACTGTATTAGACATGATGTTTTAGAGTACAGTTTGGAAGACACGCCGGATTCACTGTATCAGACATGATGTTTTAGAGTACAGTTTGGAAGACACTGTATCAGACACTGCCGGATTCACTGTATCAGACACTGCCGGATTCACTGTATCAGACATGATGTTTTCAATTGTTTATGACGATGCTGCGTCTTCTCCATCGTAATATAAGACTTCATGGTTTATACCTCTCCTGGCGTTATTTAAATGAACATATAGAGTTATTTGAGCTGAAACATAACAATTACGGAATTGCTTTTTTGAGACCACACAAGCCAAAAATGCGATATTGGTTTGTTCATTGGCGCATTTTTTCCTTCTATTTTAAAACAAATTAACCTTACGGGATTCGATTTAAGCTTTGTTGCGGATTTTCATTTAATTCAGTCTAGATATGAATGAATGTCTTGTAGAAACAAGAGATATAAAGTTACTTTGTTGATTTGTTTGCTACTTCAAATCGCAGCATTTCGACCATGTCCAACAAAGATAAGTGGGCAAACGTTCATGTTAAAGTATCATGACTATATCAACATTAAATAACGTCGATTTCTCTTTAAAAAAAAAAAAAGAAGGTAATCCACATTAATTAACGTTCTTTGAAGGTTCAAAGAGATATATTGATTTGTGTAGATTGTATACACCTCCGTATAACCTGATCCAAAATAAAACAAACCTTTTGAAATTTCCATTAATTAAATTATTATTTTTGGAAAAACGTTGATAAAGTTCTTCTTTTGCTACAATGCTTTAAAATATGTTAACAGCGAGTATATTCAGGGTGTATTTATCATCCCTTGTCCAAAGCCTAAATGCGGGGAAAGCTAAATGTAATAGATGAATTACCTAATGAAGGAATGAAGATTGAAAATATAAAGATGTGTACAAGAAAATACATCTGTAATACATATGTTGATGGTTGGAAATAAAAATCATGCTGTATCTTAATCATAGTTGTATTTTTTGTATGTATATGACAGCAAATCTTGACACAGACAATAACAGGTTGTATATTTGAGATTTAGTAAACATTTCCGAAGACCTGCTGCACTGTTTCTGTTGGAAATAAAGTCATGGCAACAACTAAGTCTTTCGTGTATTTGCCCAGCCCTAGTATTGTGCATTTTCGTGAACACATGGGTATTTTGCATGATCTAATCTGTATAATAGGTGACTTTAACACTCATTTAAACGACTCAAAACAACTTGGAGAGTGTTTGCTCTGAAAGAAATGATTCTTTGTCCAATGTGTTTAAATCTTTAATTGACCATGTTTTAATTTCAGGCGTTAGTAAATTATATAAAGTGTTGCTGTATACTTGATGATAACTGTTATAATGTTTCTAATCACCGACCAGCCCTAGAAATACCAACTGTATCTCATTTTGACCACGTCAAATTGAATGTGCAAATGTCAGTCCAGTGGCTAAAAGCAAAGCATGAACAACTAAACAGTTTTAAGTCGTGTCTTCATATTAATCTAAAAAAAAGAGATCAATTACAAGTAACTAATGTACACGGTTGTATGGTTGTATGGTTGTATGGTTGTATGGTTGTTGTATGGGTGTATGGTTGTATGGTTGTATGGTTGTTGTTTTACGCCGCTTTTAACAATTGTTCAGTTATATCATGTTTCCTGTGTAAGTTAGTCATTACACTAACCCCGCAACCTTGAGCGCCAAGATTACCATTTTTAAATTATTTGGTATGCGGTTTGGGATCGAACCCATGACCTCCTGCACCCGAGGTGGACGCTTGACCACCACACCACCAAGGCGGTTACAGTTGTATGGACATTTTATATCAATGTTTTAGCTGTCACAAATAATACTGAAGCTTCAGATGATCATCTATGACACTCTGGCTAATGACATCATACCTTATTGACTCCGCGTGAAAACGCCCTGTCAGTATTGAATAGGTTTCAATGTTGTACCATGGGGTTGCATAGTCAAATAGGCAGCAACCAACATTATTATTGTAAAAAAGAACTCTGTAATATGTTTAAAAAAATAACCTTTATGAATCAATAAATAGTATAAATTGATTTAAGAAACAACAAGACACATTTAATGGGTATTTAATAACTGTTTCGCGACTTCCTAGGTTTGTAATAGTTTGGTTTAAGGCCTTGACGACTCGATTCATCAAAGCTCAGGAAAAAAAATCACTTTTCCCCATCTTCCTTTTTTAATAGTTGGTTTGGTTTTCATTTTAGTTCAGAAAAAAAGTTTCGGGGGATGTTTTTGCCTATTTATAAAATTCTGTTGTATTTCTAAACTTAACCCTTTCCCACATACAAGAAATCTGCAGCAGAAGACTTTGAACATATTTGTCAACAAATAGAAAATCTCTATAATTGAATGGATAACCAATGACTAAAGCGGAAAAAATGAGCAATTTCTTCTTTTGCCACAATGTTTTCAAAAGTCGTCTGCTTTAGAGGCGTCAGAAAGCGTCTGTATGAGGCAAAGTGTTAAAACGTTCCTCCCGATATAGTTTGTTCATTCAGACCATTGTATTCTTGCTATGTGTTGATTATATATGTGAACTTTTTTTTTTAAAAATTCATAACTAGTTGTTCAATTGGGATGATAAATATCTTTAAACTTGTTAAAATTACTCTGATTTTTTTTTTTATTGCGCGGGTGCATCAGTACCAGTGCATATATTAAAACTGTCACTGGTGCATGCGCCGTGTTAATCGTCTTGATCGCGCATGCTCCGTATTTTACCGTCAGCTCTCGGATATATCCGTAGCAGTTCGTCACTAGAGTGGTTCTCGTTCGAGTTTGCAATAGAATATTAAGATTAGTGAACCAGTTTATTTATATGCGAGTAGTCTTTTTCTAATTAAAATGTAAATTAAAACCATAGTTCTTGGCCTGGGGCTTTAGCCCCTGGTCGTAGTAGTAATACCATTGTTTTCGGAGTTGGCAGCCTGCCAATTGCTGTTAGCACCAAACAACGCATGAGAAACTGCGCGTGAAAAATAGTTCATCATGGATTCAACAAAAATGCGTTTAAAAGGTTAGGATCTCCCCCATAAATATCATTTTAATGTTGTTGGAACATCAGTGAAAAACTTAAGGCGTGAGTACTCCAATATAAGTTTAAGAAATGCTTTAGAAATTAATGCACCGAGAGGTCAAATATGGAAGCTTGTTTTAAAACATTTAACATTCGCGAAGAGGAACGGAAAACAAAAAGAAGTCACGTGAAATATACAGTGGCGGATGAACCGGGGGCCGTAGGGCCCGTGTGTCGAAAAATTAATGGTAAACAAAGAAATAGCCTGGCAAATGTAGTGGCGGATTTAGCGGGGGACCATATGATCCGTGCCCGACTATCCCACCCCACGAAAGAAGTTACGTGAAATATACAGTGGCGGATTAACCGGGGGCCGTAGGGCCCGTGCGTCGAACAATTCCAACCTTCCAGCAACCCCCAGGCCGTCAGCACTGCAGTGCTTTTATTTAATAACACCTACCGCTGCCACCATGTGTAACGTGCACCGGCGTTAAGCCATCACGGGTCACCCATCCAGGCACTAACTGTAGAAGTGATATTTAGACATATACCTATACCTCGTTCCCGTTACATTAGGAAAATGGGAATATTTTCATAAATGCGAAGTTATTGTGCTAAATATTGCGACTTGAAGAATATATTAGGGAAAATGTATTTTTGTTTTCGTTTTTCGTATTTAACTAAAAAATATATCGTTATCATATATTTATATTATATAATTAAAAGCGGGTTTCGTGTTTTTCGAATCAAACTGTATTTCTTAAGCCATAAAATGCTGATTCCCGCGCCAATTGCTGCATTTTGCAGCAACTCTTGTTTACACCTTTTGTTATCAAACCTCTGCTAAACTGGAAGGAGAATAGACTTCCCCTTCTCCTTCCAACTCTTGTGTCACACTTAACTTATAACTAGAGGCATTAAACCTTAAATTAATAACTGTTGATATTTCAGCACTTATGTTTTTTTTTAAATTGATCTTGTTAGAGCAGATTTAAAACCGTTCATTGGTAAAAAAAAATTAAGAAACTTCAGCTTGTATGACATATTATAGTTGCAGTCAATGTTAAGCAAATGGTTTCAGGACTAAACTTGTCATTTCACGACTAACTTCACATGCTGAATATCACATAGATCTTAGCATATAAAATGTCTAATCCCTACGTCAAAATTGACCCTTTCTGCTAATGATAACCTTTTATGATAGACTGTGGTAGCCAGGGGAGCAATACAGGTACATAGTGGCCTTCTTGTTCAAACTATTTAGATCCTGTCGGTTTGTACAGATTTTTTAAATGTACTGAACTGCATCTGCTTCCTTTAAGTCAAGCTTCAAAACCATGCGCGGCGTCTTTGATGCTTTGCATCAAAATTCGTCTTGTACCTTTACTTACATTAAAAGTAACACTGGCGGTATTTCGTGTGTAGTTATGACTCTACCCTTGCAGATGGGTGAGCCAATATTGATATGTGTTTGTGTTTATATGCACATACAGGTATGTATGTATATGTGTATGTGCAGGGTCTTTCAAATACTATTTGAAAGACCCTTGTGTGTGTGTATGTAGATATATGTATAGGCCTATATATTATTCTATGATTTCTGTATTTACCATTATTTGCTCATACAATGTTGGCTGTGTGCATGCATGTGTTCGTGCGTGCTTATGTCCGTGTGTGAGTGTGTGTGTGCGAGTAAGCGTGTTTGTTTATATGAAATTGTATATTGTATCGAAATACCACTCACACTTATCATACACAGACAAATCCCTCCAACATATAAACACAAGCTCATGTGTTCGATATATGTTGTATGTCTTTTCGAGCAGACTGTAAATATCTAGTATGTGGAATATTTACTGTTAATTTTATATTTGTCTTATACGGGTAAACAAAACGACGGCGAAGCCGGCGATGTTTCACGTCAATAGGTAATGTGTATGAACTTTGCAAAAATTTGCTATACCGTCTTTCCAAAAATTGTGTCCAGAGCGAACTTTTCGATGCATGTATGCAGTCACGATACTCGTACGTTTTCATTGGATGAAAAGAAAATATCGAAAAAAAAAAAAAATCTAGAGGAAATAATTAAATATGATAATACGTACACGATAAAGGAACGAGCACAAATTATTTTATGTGTGATAATTTGCGTGTAATAACACTCGTCGTCTATATTTAAAATGAGTCCAAATAAAAACTCGTATGGGTTTTTTGACTTTCCGGATGTTGATAAACAAAAAAAACATGTCTGGTACCCTGAATTACAAAATTGTTAATTTACACAAAGCAGAGGACCAGTTCATTCGGTTAACCTATCTTTCGTCTGCAAAGGTTTCACTATGTCGGCGTCATCTTTTGGAAACTTGGCAGTTTAAGTCAGCGTTGTTTATTTACAAGTAAGTAGACACATTATTAATAATTCAGAGTGCTTATTTATTATTTAGTCGATTTATTATATTGAATCTGTTCTTAAACTCAAATTTAAGTTTTAATTTTTGGTTATTTTTAATTTCTATTTTGTTAGTGTGTTTATTTTGTTTAATCATGATTGGAGTAAAAGATATTTCCTATTGAGACAAAAAACAACATTTAGTTGAAATACGGATTTTAATCATAGAAACTGGAAGTTAGTTGATAATTTTACTAACAACATATTTAAAATCATTTAATTCTTGAACGAAACATTATACTCTATCATGTTATCTATAAATAAATAAATAAAATGTCAAAATGGTAGGTGTTATTTTGAATGAACATTGTTACAGTCTTAATCCAAGTTTACAAAGTAACAATATTTGTCAGAATCCTGTTTCCTTTGATCATCCATATTGTTCAATAAAAACACCAGCAGCTTCTTTTAATGCTAATGATAATCACTCCTCCTCAAAGCCCAAAACAACAAAATCAGAAAGGTCTAAAAGATCAAAATTAAAAAAAGATAAAAAGAAATTTAATGCTTTGAAGAAAAATGGAAATGTCCAAAGAAAAAGACAGACAAAAGTAAATTTTCAAAAATCTAGGAAGAATCGTGAAATCCTGAAAAGTACAAAATCAAATGATGTCCAGACCTCTTTTAAGGAATGCAAGGTTAAGAAAAGTGTAAAAAAACAACATGCATTATTTGATTTAAGGACATATACTGGTACATACAAAGGGACTTCTTCATATGGTTTTATTTACCCTCGCCTATCGGCATAAAGCCATTTGGCGAGCATATACAAAGGGACCCCCTCGACAACCCCGACTTAACGATACTCGCCAGCGGCATCCCAATTACAGAAACAGAGGATCCCATCAAAAAGGCAGAATACCTTATCAGAGCTCTGGGTCAAGACGTGTCGTCGGAAGTGAAAGTTATTCGAGCTGTGCGTCTACCTACAAGATTGAACAACAAACCCGGTTTTATGAAAATCAGTGTGGAAAATCTTAATCAAAAAAAGGTGATTTTAAAAAATAAGAGGAAACTTAAGGACACAGAGGATTATAAAGGAGTGTACATCGAAAACAGTAAATCTCGAGTAGAACGCTTGATAGATTCAAACGCTCGGGCATTATTAAGGAATTTACCAAATGGTCATTCATTGAGAGTGAGTGCTAACGGTCGGATAATACCACGTGACATCCAACGTAAACCTCAACAACAACAACCTACAGATAACATCTAGGATCATTCCCGGCCCCACGAGTCGTATAAGTTAGGTCATATAAACGTTTGTGGTTGGACCCAAGAAAACAATGAACTAAGGGTAAATCTTATTCTGTCTTTGCAATGTGACATAGTATCTGTATGTGAAACACACTTAGCTGATCAAAATAACATTCATATAGATGGTTATAAGTGGTTCGGATTTAATAGACCTGATATACACAGAAAAGCTCCAAAACCTTCTGGTGGAGTAGGGATATTCGTAAAGCGTAATATGTCTGAACAATATAACGTAAGTGTTATTGATAAATCATACGATGGAATTCTCGGTCTTAAATTCGAACATATGGACAATGACTCGAACTTTATAGTTTATGCCTGCTATCTACCCCCAGAGAACTCTACCCGAGGTCGCGATGCACAGAGTTTTTATTCTCATTTGTTAGCGCAGATTTACATTAACAATGACTGTGATTCAATATACGTGGCGGCGGACTTTAATTCGAGAATTGGGTCAATATCAGATATAATGACTGATATCGATGAAATATCAAACAGGATCTCCGTAGACAAAACAGTAAATCAACATGGGCACGAATTTATTGACTTTTTGAATGAAGCTAAGTTTTGCGTTTTAAATGGAAGGTTTAACGACAGTGAATACACGTCCATATCAAGAAAGGGTCGAGCTGTGGTGGACTATATTTGCGTTCCGCATGAGGACTTTAAGAAATGTAAGTCATTCAATGTAATAACGGTACAATCATTAGTAGATAAATACGATTTGCACGGACTTTTAGGTGAAAGGTCTAAACTCCCAGACCATTCGGCGTTAACCACGGATATTACCGTTACAAACTATATTTATGAAAGTGATTCACATGCGGGCGATCAAGAAATCAAATCAACACGTTTTAAATTAAAAACTATCCCGGACAATTGTATGGACAGTGATTTAGCTAGATCAGCAATAATAGACATTATATCACAAATAGAAAGATGCCGCGATTGTCAAGAAGACATTGATTCTATATATACCAACTTGTGTAAATCGATTGTATCAGAAATGAATAGAAAGCTACCTAAGCACGAAGTTAACAGTGGGTCAGCAAAACGGTACAGAAAGAAGAAGCCATACTGGAATGATTCATTAACGGACTTATGGAATTATATGAGAATAAAGGAAAATACATTTTTAAAGTGTACCGATAATAAACGCGTGAAAACGGTGTTACAGAAAGAATACGTATTAGCCAGAAACCATTTTGATAAACTTTTAAGGCAAACGGAAAGAGCATACAGACGATTACAGGCCGTAGAAATAGAGACTATGTCTACTAACAATCCTACCGATTTTTGGAATAAGATTGGAAAGTTGGGTCCCAAAAGTGATAGAACTATTCCGAGGGAATTTATTGATAGTGAAGGGAATACTGTGTGTAACGAGAGAGACGTTCTTGAAAAATGGCGGCACGATTTCAAAAACTTGTATAATGGCGGGGACAATAATGAATTTGACACTGTACACTATAATCGAACAAAAATGCATAAAATATTGTTAGAAAATCGAATGAATGACCCCCTATACTTAGATAATGAGAATTTGAACTATAATATAACTATAGAAGAGGTGACAACAGTAATTATGAAAGCAAAATCACGATCAGCCTGTGGTTACGATGAAATCCCGTATACTGTACTTAAGAACCCACCAATTATCGCTATATTACAACAGTTGTTCCAATTAGTGTTCGATACAGGTATTATCCCATGTATTTGGAGAAAGGCTATTATATGCCCAATTTTGAAAGACCCTACCTCCGACAAACGTATACCGATGAACTATAGAGGCGTCAGTTTACTGTCGTGTATTAGCAAATTGTATAGTGCTTTCATTGACCGACGTCTCACACGATACCTGGAAGATAATGATTTACTAGCTGATGAACAAAACGGCTTTCGTAAAAACAGATCATGTGAAGACCACGTGTTCGTCCTTAATAGTATAATCCGAAATAACCCTACAGTATTTACAGCCTTTATTGACCTTCGTAAGTGTTTTGACTTCATAGATAGAGACATGATGCTGTATAAATTGATATTAAATGGAATAGATGGGAAAATGTACAATACTATTAAGAGTATATACCAACATACATTGTCATGTGTTAAAGTTAACAGTAAATATACAGACTGGTTTGATTGTAAAACAGGGGTCAAGCAAGGAGACAATGTTTCACCAACTTTATTTTCCATATTCATCAATGATCTGGTCAAAGAGATAAATGACCTTGGCCTTGGCTATGATATAGACGGAAGAAAGGTGTCAATGCTTCTATACGCGGATGATATAGTGATATTTGCAAGAACAGAACATGATTTACAAAAAACGCTAGATGTACTCCATGAATGGTGCAAGCGTTGGCGGGTCCTCATAAATACAGACAAATCAAAGTGCATTCATTTCCGGAAAGGTAGAACTTCACAAACTGAGCACTTGTTTAAAATTGGCAATAATATTTTAGAGACCGTCGATACATACAAATATTTAGGTGTAACGTTCGGATTTAAAGGAGACTTCACAACAAACTCAGTTATTCTGGCAAAAGGCGCGGGTCGAGCATTGGGGAAGATAATTTCAAAGATACACTTTTTAAAAGACATTGGACTTAAAACATTTGAAAAGTTATATGAATCCGGCGTTGTGCCTATTTTGGATTATTGTTCTGGCGTGTGGGGATACCGCAGGTATCAGGCTGTAGACAATATACAGCATAGGGCTATCCGATATTATCTGGGTGTTCACAGATTTGCACCGCTCACTGCTATAAACGGAGACATAGGTTGGATTCCTAGCATATATAGACGATGGACAAATCTCATTCGTTACTGGAATAGACTGGTTAAGTTTGAAGATAATCGCATTACAAAACATACATTTAATCAAGACTATATACTGTGTTGCAACAATTGGAGTAGTGATTTGAATGACGTGTTAAACAAGCTCAACTTAATCAGTTTTTAGCTCGACTATTCGAAGAATATGAGAGCTATACTACTCACCCTGGCGTCGGCGTCGGCGTCGACGTCGGCGTCGGCGTCCACGTCACACTTTGGTTAAGGTTTTGCATGCAAGTTCTAAAATACTACATGTATTGCATTGAAACTTTCTACAACCCTACCAAACTATCACACCAATGTAGATTATCAAGTTAGATAACTCTGTCCTGCATTTTATGCAAGTTATGGCCCTTTTTTACTTAGAAATTCTGGTTAAAGTTTTGCGTGCAACTAAAGTAAGAGTCCATATCTCAGTATTTACTTGATGCATTGCATTGAAACTTTCTACAACCCTACCCAACTATCCCACCTGTGTAGATTATCAAGTAAGATAACTCTATCCTGCATTTTATGCAAGTTATGGCCCTTTATTTACTTAGAAATTCTGGTTAAAGTTTTGCGTGCAACTAAATTAAGAGTCCATATCTCAGTATATACTTGATGCATTGCATTGAACCTTTCTACAACCCTACCCAACTATCACACCTATGTAGATTATCAAGTAAGATAACTCTATCCTGCATTTTATGCAAGTTATGGTACTTTTTTTACTTAGAAATTCTGGTTAAAGTTTTGCATGCAACTAAATTAAGAGTCCATATCTCAGTATTTACTTGATGCATTGCATTGCAACTTTCTACAACCTTACCCAACTATTACACCTGTGTAGATTATCAAGTATGATAACTCTATTCTGCATTTTATGCAAGTTATGGCCCTTTTTTTACTTAGAAATTCTGGTTAAAGTTGTGCGTGCAACTAAATTAAGAGTTCACGTCTCAGTAAATACTTGATGCATTGCATTGAAACTTTCTACAACCCTACCCAACTATCACACCTGTGTAGATTATCAAGTATGATAACTCTATCCTGCATTTTATGCAAGTTATGGCCTTTTTGGACTTATAAATTCTGGTTAAAGTTTTGCATGCAACTACATAAAGAGACCATCTCTTAGTAACTACTTGATGCATTGCATTGAAACTTTATACAGCACTTACCAACCATCACATCTAATCATCTATGTAAACAATCAAGTATGATTACTCTATCCAGCATTTTATGCAAGTTATGGACCTTTTTGGACTTAAAGTTTTGCAACTACATTTAGAGTGTAATCTCAGTTACAACTTGAAAAATTGTATTGAAACTTTATACAACCTTTCCCAATTGCACAACTATAAACACAACCAATTATGATAACTCTATCCTGTATATGGTACAAATTGTTGCCCTTTTTTTAACTTAGAAATTATGGTTAAAGGTTTGCGTGAAACTACATTAAGAGTCCATATCTGAGTAACTACTTGATGCATTCCATTGAAAGGTTATACAACCCTTTCTAACCATCACACCTATGAAAATAATCATGTTAAATAACACTATCCTGCATATAATGCAAATTATCACCCACTAAGAAATTGTGGTTAATGTTTTGCATGCAACTACATTAGAGTCTATTATCTCAGTAACTTAAATAAGCGGTGGAATAGTCGAGCACGCTGTCCTCCGACAGCTCTTGTTATAATACTAAGACAACAATCAATTTGAAAACAGTGAAGGAAAAGATAGACTCTTACTATAGCAACATTTGGGCGAATAGTCTGCAAACAATTCCTAAATTAAGGACATATATTAAAATCAAAAGTGAGTTTAAAAATGAACACTATACACTGTTAAATCTGAAGAAATATGAGCGATCGCTTCTAGCGCAATTCAGGTGTGGTATCTTACCTCTTAGAATCGAGACTGGACGATATATCGGAGAAAGCCGTGAGCAAAGACTATGTAAAATGTGCCAATCAAACTCTGTAGAAGACGAAACTCATTTTTTGATAAAATGTGATTTTTATATAGACATTCGAAATGACATATTCCTAGAACAGCTAAATGACTCAACTTTTAATGTATTAAGTGATCAGGAAAAATTGTCACTTCTGATCAATGCTCACCCCCGTAAATGTGCGAAATTTATCGTAAAGAGCTACCTTAGGAGGAGGTCGTCTATGTATGGTAGATGAATTACCTTGGGAGTAAACCCTTTTTACCCCCAGTAAATTAGCTACCATGAAGCATTAAGGAAGATCGGGTTTCACTGTGTGAAAATAGACATTGCACAATGGGGGCGATGTCTTATTCTACAGTGTTACCGAATTAGTATAATTGTAAATAACTCTTATCATGTGACTTGATTAGTTATTATGTATATATGTTATGGTGACTTATAGGCCCAAAGGGCCGGGTGTGGTAAATTTTGTATAAAATGTGTTATTCATGTATGTAAATTCACACAGGTCACGTAAATAAACAATTTTCTTCTTCTTTTCTTCTTATAATACTGTTACCATTAATGAAATCAAAATGAAATCACTAAATGTCCCTGGAGATGGAAACTGTTTTTTTCATTCACTTAGTTTATCAATAAATGGTGATTTTGAGCAAACTCATTATTACAGACTATTAATCTGTAACTACATTCTTAACAACTGGGACCTGTGGGCCAATGCAGTGTCACTGCATCATGATATTAGCATAAACTCTGTAAACTTGTACTGGGAACATATGATTAACAGAAATGGATATATGCTACTGCACTAGAAATCCAGGCTGCTTGTTTCCTCTTAACGATGAACATCAACATTTGGCTGCGTGGAATCACTTACAGTGAAGAATTTAAACGTTTTATGCCACGCTACACTGAGCAAACATATATAACAGATAATGCAAGTGGAATTATAAATCTATTACTTCAAAATTCTCACTTCACAGTGTTAACAGGGTTGAATGAGCACAATAACATTGAGTCTGATATAAGCATTTCTTCCAAAAATGATGATTGTCATAAAAAAAGGCAAAAGGTTACACATGAAAAAATGAGAAAGAAACTATCAACTGATACAACTGAAAATATAGTTGTTAATGAAAATATTGTGGAAAGAATATCAACACAAACAACTGAACAAAATGAAATTGTTAATGAAAACATTCAAACAACTAAACAAAATGAAGTTGTTCAGGGAAATATTGATCAATGTAGAGAAATAAAGATCAAAAGTAACAAAACATATAGACATACACATAATTCCTCAAAGAAATTTTCTACTACAGTAAAAGAAGCAGACTCTTACAATAGATGCAGAAAGCTTGGATTACCGTTCTGTTTTTCAGGATTAAATGAAACAAATAAACAAATAACAGCCAGACAAAAACTCAATTTAAGAAAAATAGCACAGGCTCAGAAGAAACTAAACATAAATGTTGATGATTTACCACCACCTGCAGCACATTCTAACGACAGTCAATACAACAAGGCAATGGATTGCATAAGAGCATTTGAACTTGAGCAAATGTCTTATAAATTTAATTGCTGTCATGTTTGTAATGAGCGAAGGCTTGAAATGAAAATGTCTAATTACAATTTATGTCTACGTTGCAAATCTGACAAATCAAGTGTAAAAATGTTCTCAGCCCAAAATAATATGGATCCTAAACCAGCACCTGAAGAACTTTTTGATCTTACTCTTGTAGAGCAACAATTAATAGTAAGATTAGCCCCAGTCATCAATATTCATTTACTAAAGCATGGAGGTATTGCTGCAAATGGTCATTGCGTAACATTTCCACAAAATGTGAATGAACCAGCTAAGATACTTCCAAGGCTTCCAAGTGAAGTTAAAATCATAAGAATTCGCAAAAAGGGCTCAAACGACACTTCTAAAGAATTCAATGTCCAAAGATCAAAAGTATTAAAAGCACTTGAGTGGCTAAAATTATGTAATCCTGCATATGCTGATATTATTATCTGCAAATCTCGTGTAAATGCTCTACCTGAAAATGAACCTTTGGTTATTGATACAGTAGAAACAAGTGATTATAAATGTGACCCTGACAATGGTCCTGCTTCTGATCAAGTTGACCCTGGTGACGTGGATGGGGAGACAAATTCTTGTGTTGGTCTGTCAGATATCACCTTTAATATTAATAACTCCACTATTAATCATGGCTTGCAAAATGAAGGCAGGAACTGGCCAGCCTCATTACTACATGTCTATGTTTACATAAGTGAATATGTATTGTACGTAAGTTTAACTACACCATTTTCTTCTTGAATGTTTGGTAAATGTTAATTAACTCTCCCCTACACTACAGACTCAGTATATCAAATGCATGCACAAAAGTAAATTATTATTCTGTTCTTGTTGTGTGGCATGTCGGCTACTAAACTACAGGGTGGTAGTTTAGCTTCAAAACTAGTTTTATTATGTAGCCCATACCCACACAGACAGAAAATTACAAGCCCCAGCCCTTTCCCATATATTCACACACTTTTTATCACCACTGCAGACAAATTGTGGAAACATTGTGACTAGACGAGAAATTGCTTATGGCAACTCCTCCTTTTGCCTCAATGCGTTCAACTTGATTCAACATTCATACCCCATTTAAAGAGATTTTCCACAAAGTTGCCTATATAAATTTTTGCAAATTTGTCTGAAGCAGATGATTGTATGTAGGAAAGGGTAAATGTATTATCAGCTAACTCCAGTGGTTACAGCTATGTTGTATACATCAAAATCAATACCAAAATTAATTCTTAAGTTTTGTTTTGTTTCATTTTCATTTAGTTCAACGGTCATTCTTTTGGACCATTTAGATCATTTTTCAAAATTCAAAATTTGGCTCTTAAAGAGGTGGCCTCCCCGTGGCTAGAGCTGGGCAGCATTATATCTATTACAGGTAAAATGTTGGCAAACTGCCTCTTCCAATCATACTTAATTTCATCTTTAATAGAAAAGACTTTATTAAATGTTTTAGATAGTTAAATCATTGGTAATTATGTTTGTGGTAAACCAATCCATTTGTTTGCCCGCAATAGGTCCCACCTATATTCATATTAATGTATGAACTCTTCATTTATGGAAGAATTAATCATGGAAATAAAGAAATATCTATTTTACTTACATCGATTGCGAATCAAGCTTTCACGTTCGATGGCTGCTTCTTGAAGACTTACCAGTACTCGCGCCGTTTGTGTGGAACCCGCTCATCACGGGACTTGAACCCGAACGAGAGACCGACGTTCTACCTCTGCACCACTTCCTTCCACACTATTGAGACGATTTTAGTGTATTTAGAAAGTTTCAAGGCAATAATATGGAAAATCTCCAGAAATGAAAGTATTAGTATTGAATATAGTTGAAAACATTGCTGACAAAAGGAGAAATTTCTCATACCCCTTTTGTCACAATGTTGTCCTAAGTCTTCTGATGTTTATGCGTAAGTGCGTCTTCAAGTGAGACATAATGGGTATCACTTAAAATAGTCTGGTAGAGTCCGGTAGAGTCTAGAGGTCAAATATTCCATTATATCACTGTTTTGTTGTACATATTATATTGGTTGTATTTATTGCACAGTAATGACCAGACTATACGTACCACTCTCCAATGTTCGAATACCACATTGCTATATTCATACGAAAATGAACTGAAATAGGCAAAATGTTATTGATATGATTCAATAACACTTTAATTCATCCATTTCAATCACGGACGTAGATAAGAGGGGTAAGCAATTCCACCTGTACATCTGTAATCTGGTTAACATATCACATGGAGAAATAAAATTGTCCAAGTTTTCACATTTTGTAGCATAATTTTAGAACAGTGCAGAAGCTGACCAGAGTCCTTTGATGTGCTGGCTGATCTGGTTTAAGAATTCTCGCAAAAACCAAAGTGTTATAAAGAGACGTAACCCAGATTGCTTTATTTTATAGCTGTGTAAGAGTTGCCTATCGTACTTGCATCACAACAACAACAACAACATATTGAAGTTGCAGACATCCCAGCTGTGTAATTAACAAACATATGCAACGATTTTATAATTATATACGACGGACAGTCAAACGTTTTAATGAGAAGAGTAAATTGATTGTGCCCTTCCAAATAGAACATTCCGTTCGTTCGTGATCTCCCCTACAGATGAATGCTAGTCTAGCTTGTGAAGTTGAATAAATGGTAAGTACAGTGTATTCGGATAGTGGGATGTGCGGATGAATTTAATCAACACATGGCTATAATTTAACATTTCAAGATTTGTAACTTTTAAATGATAGCTCTATCTGACACCTCTGCAGCCCTTATCTACATTCCTGGTATAACATTTTATTTTTAAAGCTGCAACAAACAAAAACAACAACAAAATAGGTAAGTAATTAAGTTTTGTATCTTTTGTTTAATTGCATCAATAAAGAAGTACAAATATCACTTCAAAGAACAACTAACAATACAAAAATATAATTATATAGAGGATAATTGTTTGTTTCAGTGTATTATCGAAATTTCTTTCATCAAGTGAAAAGCAAAGGTGATATTTTCAAGAGTGGCGTAGCCACGAGTGAAAATATAACCCTTTGCTTTTCACGAGATGAAAGAAATTTCGATAATACAATTAACCAAACTATTATCCTATTTCTTTTATGCTTTGAATGAGTTTTCTGAAAGTGCTGAGGTGTAAAAAGTCACATTACTTATGCTGACTAAGTAATAAATTCCCCCGTATGGAGCTCCAATTGTAATTCATTCCTCGTATGTAGTCCCAGTCGAATAACAAGAAAGTTGGCGTTATGCGGTTGGCATATTAGGTAATCTTTTTTAAGTAGACAGTTTGGTTTAATATTTAACGGTAATATTGATGAAAACTCATGATACTTTTTTAAAAGAATTATTTGCAGTGACAAACTATAGCTTAAATCGTATTCCGGGCGATCCATATTTACTAGGGATGGGACCGAGTACGCGAGTACCCGGGTACTCGGTCGGACGTCCGAGTACCGGTTATCAAAATAGGTATTCGAGTACTCGATTATTTATCTTCCATTTTTTCATCTTATAAAAGTATGTTAAAGTAAATAAAAACTTAAAATGTATTGAATCTGTTTTTCTTATTGAGTTACTAAAGAAGTCGGTAAATCAGCGGTGAAGGTAAATTAAACAAACAGCTAACACCTTTTCGTCTGAAAATGGTTCTTAATCCTTTTTATTTGTTGTTTTGATTGTTTCACGAGTCAACTACGAACAATGTGACAAAACAGGTAGTCAGCGATATGAATATAATCTCCAGTGAAATAGCAACCATATGTCAAACAATATGTCAAACATGGAGAGCCGTCGGTTTTTCACACCTTCGTCGTAATAGTGTTTTCAATTGTCAATACGTTTTAATTGGATAGTTGTAAGAAATACAAATCAATATGATTGGATAAGAACTGTTGCAATTGTTTGAGTAATTGTTCATTAAATCATTAGAACCATCCTCTAGCATTCGTATCTATTCGAACGAAAGGAAAACAACAAATTTATAACCATGCCTCCTGCTAAACCAGCCGTCTGAAAACATTTCAAACGTACAGCAGACGACAAGTCAGTTAAATGCATGCTATGTAGTGCAAGTATTACGGACACCGGTAAAATCGAAATCCAAAAGAACAAAGAAAACATTCAGATTGTTGATTTATATTCCTTATTTTTACTGATGATAAATATACTCTTTTATTAAATGTATTTTTTATCATTCTTGTCTTCCTTTCACCGTTTGACTTGCTTTATTTTTGCGACTTTAAAGATATACAGCCGCACGTTTGGATGTTTTCGCCAATGCAAATTCTGAATGTATTTGTTGAATTATTTTGTTTTAAAATAAAACAACTAGTTTTTCTTCAAATATCAAATATTAAATGTAGAGGTGAAAACAAACGCATGTTTGTTCTTATAGAAACGATTCAAATTTAGTCCACGGGGGCAATACTATTCCGAGAGACAAGACGTTTGATGAACAGATCAATACAATGCGATTTCTTCAGAGTACCCGAGTACTCGATCGGAAGAATTCACGAGTACCCGAGTACTAATATTGGTACTCGTTCCCATCCCTAATATTTACGGAACTCTTTCTTCGGTTATTTGTGCGTATGAAATTCATCCGCCCTTTGAAAAATTGTTTGGAAGGTCTCGCTAAAAATATTTTAGTGTATTTTAACCATATCTGTTAAATGTAAAGGATTTTAATTATTTCATTTGTCAATATATTGCGGAGATTTGTTGGATGACAGCAATTTGCAAAGAAAATTATGTTTTATATCGCTTATCGACGAAGAGAAAATACAAGTCAAAACGGGTTGATTCGATCGACATCTTGTGTTCTTACAAGATGGCTAGATCTTTATTGAGGATGAAAAAGGCGTTGTACATTAGATATTCCTAAATAATAAGAATATGGCTTCTTTAAAATGTTTGTCTTATGATAACGTTACATCCGATTTATTCGATGCCTGTAACATTCTTATATTTGTTTATACTATGCCTGCAAACATAATGCAAAAAGAACAATTTGTAAATATGAAAATCTAGCTTCATTCCCGTGTTCCTCCCTTGTAAACCTTATTTGAACACTCCTCATTATACTTTATAGCCATTCAAGTACGATTATCCACAATAGTTATTTTAATATCAAAATCATTCGAGCTAGAGAAAGTTATTGCATATACTATCTAAAAAACAATATATCTACAGTAAAGTACAGGTTTTTGCATACATGTAGAGAAATATGTCGATTTGTGTATTCATGCAATGACGTCACTTGTAAAGGGAAGTAAAGCTCGCCAATTTACGTACTTTCAATCATATGTTGTTTCCCTTGTATTTTTTGTAACTCTTTTATATCTGATATTTACTACTGGGTTTCCTTGGTGTCAGATAATCATTCTAATACCCAGTGGCACAATAATATTTTAAAATCACTGCAACTATCATTTTAATATAGACAGTGACTTGTAATGATTCATGTCATTAAATAAAGGCCTAGTGGGCCTATTCAATGTGTTATCACAGAGTTAGATGCACAGATCATCTTTATTGTACCCGTCAAACCTCGATAAGTTAATTGTTACTCGTTTTGAGACTCATTTTTTCCATAAAATTCTGTCAAAAACATGGAGAAAAAAGTAGTTCCGTCAATTGAAAAGTCATAATCTCGCTGCAAAAGTCATAATCTCACCGTTGAGATTATAGGATTATTATTCACTGAGAAATTTCTATAATTCACGGGTAAGCATAAAAGAAAGTTATTTTGTTTTACCATTGCCCTCTTGCAGACACATTTTAACCCTTTCCCTCATATGACAATTCTTCAAACAACTACTTTGAACATATTTTGTCAAAAAGTAGAAAATCTCTATAATTGAATGGATAACCTATGACTAAAAGTGGAAAACATTGTGGCAAAAGGAAAAAATTACTCATTTTGAGCAATTTCTACTTTTGTCACTATGTTTTCAAAAAGCCGTCTGCTGCAGAGGCGTCAGAAGCTGCAGCAGACGACTTTCCCATTAATGTTCTTCATCTCTATTTACCTTAACCAAAATACTAGCTTACAGCAACTGCAGTGTTGTCAAAATGTTTTCTTGTTACAGATGATGAGATCAAATGAGAAAAGTAACCAATCAGGCTATGGGTACAGGTCAGGGGCAAAGCCCTGGTAGGGGCCCAGGGGAGCAAAATTAACAGATAAAAGAGAGATCGGCAATCAGTTAATTTTGACAACCCTGAGCAAGCTCATGACAAGTGCACCATAAGCTTGCTTAAGCTCACTTCAAAGTGAAAAGTCAGTGATGAGCAATTTACTGTGTGCCACAATCAGTGCTCATGGTATCAGATGTTTATATGCCCCATAATTGATTGTTACTAAAAATTAACCAGTGAGACATCCCCGTTTGTCCAGGAATTAAGGGTATACATGTACGTTAGAAATAACAACATCTGTTGTACACATCCATTCAATTTTGTGTGTAGATAATCTCTAGTTGGCTGGATTGCTCTAGCAATTCCGGTCTATAAATTGGCGATGTCTGTCCGTCTGTCTGTCAACATTTTGGTTAAAGTTTCAGGTTGAGGCAAAATCTCAGCACTGTAAAGGGTTACAAACTTGAAACTTTGCCTGAAGGTAACCAGTAACAAGTTCTATTGATTTCTATGGTTATTTTGACCTTGACCTTGGTTTGTCGATTTTCAAGGTCAAATTGCCGACAATCCGGCCTTACCGTCTTCAGCGGTTTCTTGTTAATGCATATATTGATTAACTGTCACATAAGGACAGTAGGTATAAATAAACCAATCACTGTCAAGAAATCATACTTTAACGGCCACCTACCAAGATTTGAAAAATTAAAATGTGCAAGTTGCATAATAGCTATCGCGACATCCAGGACTTTCAAGAATTATGTCACTCTAAAATTCAGACCCAGCAAATCAGGACTTACTGTTTAGAAAAGTTAACACATTTTCGACTCTTCAATATTTTACTTTCTTTCTTAGAGATTTTCCATATTTTGGCATAGAAACTTTCAATGGCATCTGTTGATGTTGAAGATTTGTTGTATGTGGGTAAGAGGGTTACTAAATGTAATACTTTTTTTAGAGTCCCAGAGTCTTCATGACAATGAGCTTGGTCAATCCAATAGCTGAAATAGCTTAATATACCATCAAATTATGTAGTCTTTTTAAAAGTGAATAAAATAATTACATAAAATGTTCAACACATGCTATAATATTTTCTGTGTTTGTTTGAATTGGTCATTGTTGATGGCAAGGTACTACTTGTCACTCAGGGATCATAAAAAAGGTTTCTATTGCAGTGATATAGCTGAAATACAGTTGAGAAGCATACAACCTAAAGAAAACACTTTGTTTTAAGCATATGAATTGAAATATGTGACACAAACAGACATTGTTTCCAGGACCTTATGATATCAAGGTTTTGGTACCACGTTACCCCGTGTTTTAATTTGGTACCATGTTACCTCTTGTTTTAAGTGCATTTCCCATGACCACCAAATTACTTGAAATTGATTCATAGTCTTAAATAAATACTATTTGTTCATACATTTGAATTATTTTTAGCTCATCTATGCACGAAGTGCAAGGTGAGCTATTGTGATCACATTTTGTCCGTTGTGCGTCGTCCGTCGTGCGTCGTCAACATTTCAGCTTGTTAACACTCTACAGGCTACATTTTGCATCCAATCTTCATGAAAGTGTATCAGAACATTCATCTCCATCAAATCTTGGACAAGTTCGAAACTAGGCCATATGAGGTCAAAAATGAGGTCACTAGGTCAAATTGAAGCGAAATCTTGTTAACACTCTGGAGGCCACATTTTCAACTTGAGCATGTTGAAACTTCATCAGAATGTTTGTCTTGATGATATGTAGGTCAAGTTCGAACATGGGTCATGTCAGGTCAAAAAGTAGGTCACTAGGTCAAATTGAAGGAAAATCTTGTTAACACTCCAGAGGCCGCAATTTTTGATTCAGCAGTTTGAAATTTTGTCAGAATGTTTGTCTTAAAAATATCTAGGTCAAGTTCGAATATGGGTCATATTGGGTCAGAAACTAGGTCACTAGGCCAAATTGAAGTGTAATCTTGTTAACACTGTAGAGGCCACATTTTTAACTTGAGCATGTTGAAATTTTGTCAGAATGTTGAGCTTAATGATATCTAGGCTAAGTTCGAATATGGGTCATGCGGGGTCAAAAACTAGGTCACTAGGCCAAATTGAAGGAAAATCTTGTTAACACTTTGGATGCCGCATTTTTTGCTTCAACTGCTTGAAATTTGGTAAGAATGTTTGTCTAAATGATATCTAGGTCAAGTTCGAATATGGGTCATGCCGGGTTAAAAACTAGGTCAGTAGGCCAAATTGAAGGGTAATCTTGTTAACACTCTTCATACTGCATTTTTAACTTGAGCATGATGAAACTTTATCAGAATGTTTTTCTTGATGATATATAAGTCAAGTTCGATCAAGGGTCATGTTGGGTCAAAAAATGGGTCACTAGGCCAAATTGAAGGAACATCTTGTTAACTCTGTAGAAGACGCATTTTTTGCTACAGCAGCTTGACATTTAATGAGAATGTTTATCTAAATGATATCTAAGCCAAGTTCGAATCAAATTGAAGGAAAATCTTGTAAACACTTTGGATGCCGCATTTTTTGCTTCAGCAGCTTGAAATTTTTTCAGAATGTTTGTTTTAAAGATATCTAGGTCAAGTTCGAATATGGGTCATATTGGATTAAGAAACTAGGTTACCAGGCCAAATTGAAGGAACATCTTGTTAACTCTGTAGAAGACGCATTTTTTTGCTACAGCAGCTTGACATTTAATGAGAATGTTTATCTAAATGATATCTAAGCCAAGTTCGAATATGGATCATGTAGGGTCAAAAACTAGGTCACTAGGCCAAATTGAAGGATAATCTTGTTAACACTTTGGATGCCGCATTTTTTGCTTCAGCAGCTTGAAATTTGGTCAGAATGTTTGTCTGAATTATATCTAGGTCAAGTTCGAATATGGGTCATATATGGTCAGAAACAAGGTCATTAAAGGAAATATTGTTCAAACTCCGGAGGCCGCATTTTTACTTTGAGCAAGTTGAAAATTTGTCACAAGGTTGTCTTGATGATATCTAGTCCATGTTGGAATATGGGTCATATCAGGTAAAAAAATATAGATCACTAGGCCAAATGAAGGAAAATCTTGTTAACACTGTGGAGGTTGCATTCAGAATAATTGTCTTGATGTGTTTTGCATTGCAGTACATTGTATAATTAAGGTGAGCGATCCAGGGCCATCATGGCCCTCTTGTTTCCATATACTACAACCCTTCGTATGTTGCGTACACTGTGTTATACCAAGGTTATAATCGTATCACTTTGGGTCCCTCGTATAGCAGACCATTTTGGGACGACATTTAATCACAATAAACATGGTTGATACCATTATGGAGGAAACACTGTCTGACATTGTTCAACATGACAACTTTTCAAACAAACAATATTTCGTTTATGTAATACCAGTTGATGATTATGATATCTGAAATATTCGCCTTCCTTTATTGATACCTATTGTCTTATTGTAGCTTTGAAATCCTAGTTGTGTAAACAAAATAAGTATTTATATTATATAATTATAGTATGTGAAAATAAATATTTATATTATATAATTATAGTATGTGAAAATAAGTATTTATATTATATGATTATAGTATGTGAAAATAAGTATATATATATTATATAATTATAGTATGTGAAAATAAAGATTTATATTATATAATTATAAATAATTATTTATATTATATAATTATAGTATGTGAAAATATATATTTATGTTATATAATTATAGTATGTGAAAATAAGTATTTTTATCACATGACGTTGCTTGTATCCCATGTAATATACCCATTACGTAATTCTTTATATACAACGTGTGTAATATAACATTACCTAATACTAGTAAAATGACGTCACGTCATCGTTTTGACGTCATACGTTAGTCACTTTGGCGCCAAAACCCGTACATTTCATCTAGAAATATTGTAAACGTTAAGTACATTTTTATCGAAATACGCCTCATAAGTCAATTTATGTGATAGATATAATATCTCATGAGTGTTATTTATTATTCCTTTTAATAAACTAAGCTGAATATGACCTCGGGAATAATTATTTGTGGCATTGTTATACGATTTACTGACGAAATTAAAATAGCTTTGGAAAACCCGATTTTCTTTGTGTGTTTTCGTCATGTGATAAAAAGAATCTGACATTTGTTGTTATTTCATAAAGTTTTATTAAACTCGTCCAAGAAATTTATTATTAAGCTCGCCAAAGGCTCGCTTAATAAAAAAATTCTTGAACTCGTTTAATAAAACTTTATATAAAATGACAACTCATGTCAGATCCTATAATATTATATAATTATAAATAAGTATTTACATTATATAATTATAAATAAGTATTTAGTAAGTGAAAATAAATATTTTTATCACATGACAATGCTTGTATCCCATGTAATATACCCATTACGTATTTCTTTATATACAACGTGTGTAATATAACATGACCTAATACTAGGATAAAATGACGTCACGTCATCGTTTTGACGTCATACGTTAGTCACTTTGGCGCCAAAACCTGTAAATTTCATCTTGAAATATTGTAAACGTTAAGTACATTTTTATCGAAATACGCCTCATAAGTCTCTTTATGTGATAGATATAATATCTCATGAGTGTTATTTATTATTACTTTTAATAAACTAAGCTAAATATGACCTCGGAATAATTATTTGTGGCATTGTTATATGGTTTACTGACGAAATTAAAATAGCTTTGGAAAACCCGATTTTCTTTGTGTGTTTCGTCATATGATAAAAAGAATCTGACATTCGTTGTCATTTCATAAACAGTTTTATTAAACTCGTCCAAGATATTTGTTATTAAGCTGGCCACAGGCTCGCTTAATAAAAAAAAATCTTGAACTCGTTTAATAAAACTTTATATGAAATGACAACTCATGTCAGATCCTATATATATTATATAATTATAGTACGTGAAAATAAGTATTTATATTATATAATTATAAATAAGTATTTATATTATATAATTTATTACATTATATAATTATAAATAAGTATTTATATTATATAATTTATTACATTATATAATTATATATAAGTATTTATATTATATAATTTATTACATTATATAATTATAAATAAGTATTTATATTATATAATTATAGTATGTGAAAATAAATATTTATATTATATTATTATAGTATGTGAAAATAAATATTTTTTTGAGAAGAAGAACAATTTATATCTTTTTCTGATTATCAAATTTCCATAATGCAAAGGCATAATAAAGGACAAGCATGTACTATATAACCTTTCAAGATTTTTTTTTGAATATGCAGCAGTTTCTTTTCATCTTAACCCTTTCCCTCATAAGACAATTCTGCAGCAGCTGACTTTGAACATATTTTGTCAAATAATGGAAAATCTCTATAATTGAATGATGATCTATGACTAAAAGTGGAAAACATTGTGACAAAAGGAGAAATTGCACATTTTGTGCAATTTCTTCTTTTGTTACTATGTTTTCAAAAAGCCGTCTGCTGCAGAGGCATCAGAAAGCGTCTATATGAGGGAAAGGGTTAATGACATGCAGACACATTTTGCTGCAGATGACCTGTCACATGAAAACATTGTGGCAAAAAGATCAATTTGTCAAAAAGAGCTGTTTATCCTTTTGCCACAATGTTCACTCATATTTAAAGACATTTTCCATATTTCTGCCTATATATATAATAGTTGTTTTCAATGTCATCTGCTCCAGATAATGGCGAAACAATTTGGTCAATATTTCCCATGTAATTGCCTAAATTATTTCATGACATCTTTTTGGAGATTTATTTTGGGAAAGGGAGTATTAATATTGTATAATTATATTGTTTAAAACATTGTAGTAAAAGGGGAAGTTGTTTATTTATGATAAATTTCTCCTTTTCCTACAATGTTCTAAAATGTTGTCTGGTTGATGTGAAGAACAGGGAATGAAAATATATTTTCAATTTTCTTAGTGTTACAAATCTGTAAGACGACAAAAACAACTAGGCAGAAATATGAAAATGTCTATAAATATAGATGAAAACATTGTGCCAAATGAACCAATTTCTCCTTTCATCATAAATTGTTCAAAAGACTTTTACTGCTGATGTGTCAAATAGTGTTTACCATTTCCCACTTGTATATGCATTTTGACGCATATGCAGAAGATATTATGCATCATGAGCAATATCCTCTTTTGCAACAATGTTTTCAAATCTATTCAATAATGTTATCTGCTGCAGATATTGGTATATTGGTATGCACATTTTGTATAACAAAAAAGCTGTATATCAATTATGATGTTTATGGGATGGACTAATTACCAATTAGGAAACCCATTAGGCTGAATAGGGGGCAATCAGTACATGCATATTAATATACCATTTGTTGATCTATTGATAAAGGTGTATAATTAGTACATATAATCTTTATTTCCTTCAATATATGACGATCATACAAAGATGAACACTATGATAAACAAACAAAATGACCGTTACCATATAACTGGATATATACATATAGTATAGTCAAAAGTTTAGAACTGTTCAAAAGTTGTCCTTAACCCTTTCCCTCATTCGACAATTCTGCAGCAGACGACTTTGAACATATTTTATCAATAAACAGAAAATCTCTATAATTGAATGGATAACCTATGACTAAAAGTGGAAAAACATTGTGGCAAAAGGAGAAATTGCTTGTTTTGAGCAATTTATTCTTTCGTCACTATGTTTTCAAAAAGCTGACTGCTGCAGAGGCGTCTCAAAGCGTATATATGAGGGAAAGGGTTAAATATTAGAATCATAATTCTGGGATAAAATTGGAGTGTGCTTTCTATCATTCTCTCACAATTTTTCAAAACATTATGGCAAAAAGAGAAATTTCTCATAATCAGCAATTTCTCCTTTGCCACAATGATTTCAACTGTATTCATAATTGATCTTTTGTCTATAGAGAGTTTTCTATATTTTATGTAGATGTTTTCTAAGTTGTCTGCTGCAGATTGGAAAGTGGTTCAACTTAATATGTAGATATCTTGTGATATGCAGGCTTGCAGTGCACAAGAACAATAACATAAGCATATTTCTATTGATAAATTTTTGGCCGGATTGCTCTAGCTGTTCCGGTCTATAGATTGGGGATGTCCTTCTGTGTCTGTCCGTCAACATTTTGGTTAAAGTTTCAGGTTGAGGCAAAATCTCAGCACTGGAAAGGGTTACACACTTGAAACTTTGCCTGAAGGTAACCAGTAACAAGTTCTATTGATTTCTATGGTTACTTTGACCTTGACCTTGGTTTGTCGATTTTCAAGGTCAAATTGCAGACAATCCGGCCTTACCGTCTTCAGCGGTTTCTTGTTAATATTACCAACACTTCTATCAACTTATGTAGAAATCCCCTGATTTATAGATGTACAGAATGTAGTGCAACATATCAATAACTAGAGCATGCATAATTTTGTAGTAATTTCCTTTGTAGATTTTTTTTGTTCAACTTGGTGTAAGCGACACATGACATTTTGTGTTCCTTATAATTCTCTTAATTCATTCTCACCTGCAGACGTGTGCACCGTCTGTCAACATCTTCTCCTCTGTTACCAGTGGGTCAATTGGGATGAAACTTCACAGAAAGCATCCTCTCAATGACCTCACCAGAATTCCTTCAATATTTTGGGATCCATACATAACTCTGGTTTCCATGGCAACGAAACCAAAAAAACTTTAAAATTCTTCTCCTCCCAAACTCAGGTTGGTGATTTTCAAATAATTTGTAGAACTGATCCTTGGGTGACCCTCTATCAGATTTCTTCAAACCTTGTTGATTGGTCAAAAAACATGGCTGCCAAGGGATGTGGCCTTTTTACCTTATATGTTTAAAGGGACTGAACACCATAATGGTCCAAAAACGTTATATTTTATACTTATTCTAATTAATCCACAATACTTTGATATATATGTAACGGAATATTGTAGAAGGTCGTACAAGTCTGGTTTTTCATTATCTCATAGGAAATAAGCAGTTAAAAAAACGTCCGCTCCGTGTTTTCCCGTTTAAAAATACAGTGGAATTTCCTCTTGCTCATTTGAATTTGTGGATTCAATTTGGCATTCTCTAACACTATCAACTCATTACATTCATGTATGCGTGAGTGTAAGGAACGACAACTCTGCAAAGGAGATTGTCAATTCGGTTTTAGTGATCACGTGATAAATATGCAGCGATATTTTTAGATTTACTGGGTTACTAACCCAGTAGATTTTACAATGGAAAATAACGAAAAATCTCCGCAATATTAATAGTGTGCATATATTGTAGTACATCAGTCAGCGAATCTCAATGCCTTACATGCAAAAACATCAAGTTAATAGCAATGTTTAACAATTTTCTTTTTTTCCCGCTTTTTAGCTCTACTGGCCAAAGGCCAGAAGGGCTTATGTCGTGGCGTTTCGTCCGTCCGTCCGTAAACAATTTCTTGTTAACACGATACAGTCTTCACTTTTGATTGTATCTCAACCAAACTTATACAGTAGTTAGATATCCATGAGAGCTCGGTTCCTTTCGAAAACCAGCCAGATCTGCCCATGCATGACTTGATTATGGCCCTTGAAATGGTCAAAATTGCTATAAAAGAGCTTGTTAACACAATACAGTCTTCACTTTTGATTGTATCTCAACCAAACTTATACAATAGTTAGATATCCATGAGAGCTCGGTTCCTTTCGTAAACCAGCCAGATCCGCCCATGCAAGACTGGATTATGGCCCTTGAAATTGTCCAAATTGCTATAATTGAGCATGTGAACACAATAGAGGCTCTATTTACTATCTGATCTTCACCAAACTTAGATAGTAGTTAAATATTGATTAGAGCTTGGTGATCCAGCCAGATCTGCCAATGCAAGACTGGATTATGGCCCATGAAATTGTAAAATTTGCTATAATACAGCTTGTGAACACAAAAGAGCCTCCATTTACTATCCGATCTTCACCATACATACATGCTCTGGATTGAAAATGACCAAAGAACCATACCAGTAGAGCATAGGCCCTCATGGGCCTCTTGTTTCTCATATGGGATTCAGTCCCTTTAAAGTGAAAGCTTGAACAATCTATTATTTTGTATAATTTTGTAGAAATGTTTCTTGGGTGACCCTCTTTTAGATTCCTTCAAGCCATGTTGATTTGTCAAAAAACTTGGCCACTAGGGGGCGGGGCTGTTTTGCCTTATAGCTTGAAAAAATCTTCTCCTCCCTCAAGCGTCTGGCAGATTTTTGAATAATTTTGTATAAATGTTCCTTGGATGACCCTCTTTGAGATTCCTTCTGGCCATGGTTATTGGTAAAATAAAACATGGCCACCAGGATGCAGGGCTGTTTTGCCTTATATGGCGAAAGTGAAAAGAAATAAAATCAGGTGAGCAATACAGGGCCATCATGGCCCTCTTGTTTAAGTCATCTGCTGTACATTTTTGGTTTAAAAATTACTGAAAATATATCGTATTTCATGATTAAAGTTTTAAAAATATCACAATATACTTCATGTTTATTCAATAGAGAAATCGGAGGGACAGTAAATATAATTACAGAAGAGCATAACTTGGAAGTAAGTGTGTAAATGAGAGAGTGAAATTTCCCTAAAGGCTTTATCTGAATGGGGTGTCAAAATTATCTATAAGTAGTAATGGCTAGAAGGCAACTGCACTGAAAAGTGTGAGGAGGGCACATTATTTTTTTTATGACATTTCTATTTCGTAAATTTAAACAGGAGCATAGCTGAAGACTTTTGTAAACATTTTGACAAAAGGAGCAATTGATGATGCTAATTATGACCAATTGATGATGCTAATAATGACCAATTTCTCCCTTTCACACAATATTTTCAACTCTTGCACTTTCATTATAGTAAAAGTTTTACCGAATATACATTTGCCAAATTGCAAAATCTCTAAAAAATGTAGAGAGTTGTTCCATATATATATTATTTGTTAGATATTTTCGAAGTCAGCAGATTTGTTCTATGAGGGTAGGGTAGATATGGTGTCTGTAAGGTCTTAGTAAACCTTTTCCTTGGCTTTCCATCTCCTGCAGCAGAATTCAAATTAATCCCATTCCCACAGTTATAATGGTGATATTTGCTCCCCTCTTTGGCACTGAGAGTTGTGGGGATAGCACATAGACTGATCTATCAGTGTCAGGATAAATAATACTTGCAGTCAGCGCCGGTAGGTACCGGTACTTTAGCTTGTCTGTTTTTCGACCAAAATAAAGTTTAACCCTACATAACTAAACAACAAGAGAAAGTTGATGCAACGCATCAATGTCGCCGGATATCCATAGTGCAGTTATGCATAACACTAACATTATAGTAGTTGAATAAACAGTTATCAACTGAGGGGCATATTGGAACATCAGGGGTGGGGTCAAGTGAAAATGTATCATAACTTGCATTGTTTTGTCAACGAAGTGAATGATAATTGAAGCCTTCATTGTTTATGATCAATCTCCATTCCAAAGTACCCGGCCGGGTAGCTCAATTGGTAGCGTATCTGACTCGTGATCTGGAGGTCACGGGTTCGATACCCGGTTGCGGCGACATTCTTTCGGGCGATGTTTTCCATTGCCTCTCACCTCTGATCTATGTGAGAAAGTAGTCAGTGGCTTCGAAAGAATGTTGTGTAAGTACTGGTGTGGGAAAGCCAGGAAAACATGGGTAGGTGCACTGACCGCCGTGATATGACGTTGAAAGCGGCGTTAAACTCCAAACAAACAAACAAACAAACCATTCCAAAGTAGGTTGACCATACACACAACTAACTAATTATTGATCATAAACACTAATGGAAATGAGTAATCTTACCAATCATTAGTCTTAGTATGTATACAGTGCTTTCATTAAGGAATAATTATAAGATTTGTGAATTCCACATACACTTTTCAAGATGTTTGTCAGAATATTTGAATTTTATTATTTTTCAATACAACCACAAAACAGACAATTTAGGATTTGCATTCAATAGCACGTCATTTTACCTTTCCTCTTTTGAAGTCAACAGTGGACACCTTTGCAGCAATCTACTTTTAAAACAATGAGATAAGGGTTAAATCGCTGAAGACATGAGTTTTCTCTTTTTCTCAAAATGATATTAGCTTGCCAGGCATCCTAATTATATCATACTTTAACAAATGTTGAAATGTAGTCCAATATTTATAAATTAGACCACCTTCGAAATATAATATCAACTAAACAGTTAAATCTCATTGAAATTGTTGTATAATTTAAACTTAATTTCGAACATAAACTGAGCCCTACAACATGTTAATTTAATTCTTTCCTTCCTTTTTCATAATGAAAATAACAAACTACTCATGTTTTAAAATTATATTATGATGAGCGCCCTTGTGTCAATGATGCATAACAATATGCAGATCGGAAGCAATATGCCTTTAAGGAATTAAATGACACATTTAAAATTGTCAAGGACGAAATAATTTTGTACGAAAGACCCGATTATTTCTTATTCGCAGAGGTGTCGTTCTTGAAACTCTCTTTATAGGCAGAGAGTGTTCGTTCAAAGTCATTTTTCCATTAAAACCAGTTTTATCTCGGTTTGTTCTTTTCTTCATTTGTTTCGAACCAAATAAACATTTTTAAATCACCTATAATTTATTATTTGTAAGTGAGTGTAAAGAGCGGCTCTCTGCAAAGGAGATTAATCTACGCAGTTGGTATTCGCGAGTCACGCAGGTGCGCGTAAGTAAACAAATTAGACTGCGACGTAAAGGTTTGTTGTCGCCTTTTGATTACATGTAGTATATAGTGTAAAAAAGTATACCAGTCTAGCTAATAGGGACTGTTTTGTCTTCGTAAATAAAACAAAAAAACATAAATGCGAGTCAAAATAAAGAAACTGAAAATACCTAAAACATCGGAATATTTATTTCATTTTAGATGTGTCATTTAACTTAGTGTTTTTAAACAAACACAATTGTAATATGTTCAAGACATCTAAATGTGTTTCTTTCTAATAATAATCCCCCCTCCCATGTGATTTCAGAAAACCTATTAAAATAGAAGTCGCGGGCTTCTGCCCGGCGACTAATAACCATACAACAGTTTCAAATGAAACTTGGTACACATGTTCTTAGGAACAATACGATGGTTTATATACCAAGTCACATAATGCTATTGTGATCACTTTCCGTTCATCATCTGTCGTTTGTTTTAAACAACATCTCCTATAAACGTTTTGGCCAATTTCAATGAATTTTCACAGGGATGTTTCTTTGGTGGTGCCCTTTCAAAATTGATCAAAGAAATTATTCCATGGAGAACTCAGGTTGCTATGGCAACCATAAATTAAAAAAAAAAAATAATAATAACACAGGCCAAGAATTTTCATGTTATGCAGCTGGCCTCATCCTAAGAGTTGCTTGTGTAACTTAGACAATATACTTGTATTGAGAAAAACTTTGAAAATCTTCTTGTCTGAAACCGACAGGCCTAGAGCTTAGATATTTGAAAACTTTGAAATCATCTTGTCTTAAACAGAAAAGCCAACAGAGTCGGAGAGTTTAGATATTTGGTGAATAGCAATGTCTAGTGGTCAACTACCAAACTTGTTCAAATTATGCCCCTGGAAGCACCTGTTTTACATAGATATATACAAGTATAAACTTGGAAAATATTCTTGTCTGAAACTAAAAGGACGATAAAGCTTGGATATTTGGTTTGTACATGTAGCGCAGTCAAGTTGTCTTTTACCAAAATTATTCAAATGTCCCTGGGACTCGCATGGTTCACATAGACATGTATAATTTGGGAATAACTTGTTCAAGCCATATCAGTTGGTAAAAAAAATCACATTATTGTAAATGGCAGGGCGGTTAGTTTTCACTGTATTCTTATAGTGGATATATTTTTTAAATCTTCTTGAACAAAATTGGTGCTCTTGTTGTAGTGTAAAATAAGCCATCTGCGCACTCCAAGGAGGAGGTCGACCACATGAACGGCTAAACAGTCACTAGTAGGGTTCCTTTCCATAATTTGGTCTATTATCAAAATTGTTCAAAGATTTAAATTCTAATAAAAACTTTGGCATTGCTGGTAAGGGGAAAATGCCCAATCTATAAAATTATTCTTCTCTGAATCATATTCCAATATAACTTTGTAAAATGATCCTTCAGTGACCCTTTACAAAAATTGTTCAAGCCATACTGTATCAACCATCTGTATCAACCATCTGTATCAGATGACTTTTGAAAACATTGTTACATAACTAGAAGGTGATTGTTATGACAATATTTTCAATCTATCTATTAATTATACTTTTATTTATTGATATTTTTTCACATTTTTTTGGTCAAAATGTTTTATAAGTCGTCTGCTGCTGATTATTTATATGAAGGAAATGTCAAAATAGCAAACCTAGTCAATGATGAAGAAATGTGACCTGATTATTTATATGAAGGAAATGTCAAAATAGCAAACCTAGTAAATGATGAAGAAATGTGACCTGATTATTTATATGAAGGAAGGGTCAAAATAGTAAACATAGTAAAAGATGAAGAAATGTGACCTGATTATTTATATGAAGGAAGGGATAAAATAGCAAACCTAGTAAATGATGAAGAAATGTGTCCTGATTATTTATATGAAGGAAGAGTCAAAATAGCAAACCTAGTAAATGATGAAGAAATGTGACCTGATTATTTATATGATAAAGGGTCAAAATAGCAAACCTAGTAAATGATGAAGAAATGTGACCTGATTATTTATATGAAGGAATGGTCAAAATAGCAAACCTAGTAAATGATGAAGAAATGTGACCTGATTATTTATATGAAGGATTATGGTCAAAATAGCAAACCTAGTAAATGATGAAGAAATGTGACCTGATTGTTTATATGAAGGAATGGTCAAAATAGCAAACCTAGTAAATGATGAAAGAATGTGATCTGATTATTTGTATGAAGGAAGGGTTGAAATAGCAAACCTAGTATATTAAGGATGAAGAAATGTGACCTGATTATTAATGTAATTGTACAGCTGAGGAATTTCTTTTAACCCTAAATTCCCCTCATAGTACAGATCAGCTAGCTAGCAGACAGCTTTTAAAACATTTAAGCAAAATATTTATAAATGAAAAATTTATTACTAAATAAAGTTGAAAACATTTTTCGAAAGACGAGAATTTTTATTTTTATTTTCTCTTTTTACTACAAATGTATCAAATGTGTTAGCACAAGGGAAAGGGTTTTTACAGTAACTTCAGTCATCTCTGGTAACATATGGCATACATCGTATATTATCCGACTTGTTTTTGTGACTACCTCACTAGTGTAACACAGCTTACAATTCCAGTCAGGAATGTACTTTAAAAGATGATTTCTCTGCTGCCTGTGGTCTAATAAGTTGTTTGGTAGGTGATCCGAACCACGTTTTCCTTATTCTGCAGCAGAAGACTTTGAACATATTTTGTCAAAACATAGAAAATCTCCATAATTGAATGGATAACCTATGACAAAAAGTGGAAAACATTGTGGCAAAAGGAGAAATTGCACGTTTTGTGCAATTTCTTCTTTTGTCACTATGTTTTCAAAAAGCCGTCTGCTGCAGAGGCGTCAGAAAGCGTCTATTTGAGGGAAAGGGTTAAACACGTAATTGAAGCACTCAGGCCTTACAGGTAAACTTGTCTGGTGATAAAAGGATGGAGTAAATAAAGTGAGCGTTTCTATTTCAAAAACAGAATTCAAACCATAATGGGAAGGAGAGAAATAGCATGTTTATTTTAATTCAATATTTAGCTAACCTAAGCATGAAGTGCTCATGGTTGTTTTGTGATTGTCTTTTATCCGTCGTTCGTCGTCTGTCGTCAACATTTTGCTATATCTAGGCCATGTTTGAATATGGGTCATGTTAGGTCAAAAACTAGGTCACGAGGTCAAATTGAAGGAATATCTTGTAAACACTTTGGAGGCCACATTTTTAAGTTGAGCATGTTGAAACATGAGATATTATGACTATGTGGTTGGCTTAACTCAGGTGAGCAATCCAGGGCCACCATGATCCTCTTGTTTAATATGATTCATGTTAAAATTAGAGAGTTCTGAGCCCCTGATTATTGGGATTCGCTAGGCATCCCTTATTGTCAGGCTTTTCCGTCTGTCTGTGTTTGTGTGTGTGTGTCTGTCAGTCTGTCCAAATATATGTAAGTCACAGCTCTACAGCCAAAACTGACGGATCGATTCCAATGAAACTTAGTGAACAGGTGCCAAATAAGCTCAGGGTGTGCGCGTTTGAGTTTCGTTGCTGAGGACCCATCCGGTCCTATTCAGCTAGCAAAAAAGCGCGTTTTAAGAACTAAAACCATTTTTCTATGTTCTCCTACAGTGTTGATTGTGAAGAGCTGAAACTTCGGTTATAGATACTTCAAAATATTTCAAATGGTAGCCTTTCAAACATAGCCATTGCTATGCAGATAGCAAATAAACGCGTTTTAAGGACCCTAATCATTTTTCTATCTTCCCCTTAAAAAATCTTCTTCTCCGAAAGTGTTCAGCAGATTTTCAAATAGTTTTGTAGAAATGATCCTTGGGTGACCGTCTATCAGATTCCTTCAAGCCATGTTGATTGGTAAAAAAACATGGCCGCCAGAGGGCGGGGCTATTTTGCCTTATATGGTTAAAGAGAAAGCCTAAAAAATCTTCTCCTCCGAAAGTGTCTGGCTGATATTCAAATAATTTTGTAGAAATGTTCCTAGGCTCTATCAGATTCCTTCAAGCCATATTGATTGGTTGAAAAATATGGCCGCCAGGGGTAGGGCCTATTTTGCCTTATATGGATGGCTATAGTGAAACTTAAAATATCCTCTCCTCCGAAAGTGTCAGGCCGATTTTCAAATAATTTTGCAGAAACATTCCTTGGGTGACACTCAAGATTCCTTTAAGCCATGGTGGTTGGTAAAAAACATGGCCACCCGGGGCAGGGCTGTTTGGAGATTTGATTTTCGCCTTATGGCCGTGGAGCGATACTGGCCCTCTTGGGACTCATGTTATAAATTATGGCCCTTGTTGAAGTTAGAAATTTGTGTTAAAGTTTTGTTTACAAGCCTTTTTCTCACAAACAGCAGATGATATTCAACCAAGACTTATCCAACTTGATTTATAGTTCTATACTTTCATTGCCACTATCTCAGTAACAACTGTTGACTATAGTATCAAATGGCCAAATAGTCGAGCATGCTGTCTTGCGGACAGCTCTTGTTGAGAAACATTGTTAACACTTTAGAGGCACCCAACATAATACACAAAGTTTTAAATAAGAACAATTTAGTTACTGGTTTGCCAATGTGGTCCCACACTGTGGCATTCATTAACAAATTCCCTAATTGGTGGAGTATCTCAATTCTCAATTCATTTATACAAGGGACAGTCCTGTTACTAACTTGTGAATAATATAGTACAGGACTTGATCAAATAAACCATATCGTAACAAAACTGGTCCTAAGTTAGTTAGCTGAGCGTTGAACATTAAATGCCAGTCTGATCTGAGCCAACACTTTTAAAACAGCTTATAAATATGTTGCTTGTTCCTTTTGTTTGCAAGCCATAATAATTAATATTGCCTATTATATATAATTAACATGCTATATTCAACATCACAATGTCTATTTAAAGTATATTATCTAGAGTTATAAAATAGAATGGTCTTTATAAAATTGCCAATAATTTTGTGTTAATAATTGAGAAATGAAGGTTTCATATGGAGAAGAATCTACAATCTACAGTGTTTAGCTCGACTATTCAGAAAATATGAGAGTTTTTCCACTCATGTCGGCATCGGCGCCAAATTTGTATTAAGGTTTTGCATGCAAGTACATATATTACATCATAGCTTAGTTACATCTTGATGTATTGCATTGAAACTTACTACAAGGCCTATGTAAATAAGCAAATAAGATAACTCTATCTTGCATATAATGCAAGTTATGGCCCTTTTTAGATCACCTAGAGCCAAAGGCTCAAGGTGAGCTATTCTGATCACTTTTTGTCCGTCGTCTGTCTGTCGTCCGTCGTCGTTAACTTTTAGCTTTAAACATCATCTCCTCCTGAACCACAGAACCAATTGCATTCAAACTTCACAGGAATGTTCCTTTGGTGGTCCTCTTTCAAATTTGTTCAAAGATTTAAATTCCATTGAGAACTTTGGTTGCTGCGGCATCAGAAAGGGGACAAAATGTCCAAACTTTAAAAATCTTCTCCTCCGAATCTGCTTGTCAGATTCAAATATAATTTGGTAGAAATGTTCCTTGGGTGACCCTCTATAAAGATTGTTCAAGCCATACTGATTGGTCGAAAAACATGGCAGTCAGGCGGCATCAGAAAAGGGACAAAATGACATAATTTGAAAATTCCATTTTTATGAAAGTGTTTGTCTGATTTAAAAAAAATATAATACGAATCTTACTGTAATGATCCTCTTTTTAATTTGTTTAAGCCGTTTTGATTGGTTACACAATCATATCAACCAGGCGTCATCACAAAAGGGTTAAATTGAACTTTTAGCTTCAAATGACAACCAACTCCTACCATTCCAATAGACCAATTTCCACAAAACATCACAGGAATGTTCCTTTGGTGGTCCTCTTTCAAAATTGTTCAAAGATTTAAATTCCATTGAGAACTTTGGTTGCTGCAGCATCAGAAAGTGAGAAAAATACCCAAATTTTAAAATCCTTTTCCTCCATAATCTGCTTGTGTGATTGCAAAATAATTTGGTAGAAATGTTCCTTAAGTGACACTCTAAATAAACTGTTGAAGCCATATTGATTTCGTTGAAAAACAGGGCAGCAAGGCGGCATCAGGAAAGGTGCAAAATGACAAAAACTTTATAATTCCATATTTATTAAAGTTCTTGTTAGATTTCAAGATATAAATGGCCTTTACTGATAAGCTGTTTCTTGAGAAGTGTCCACTCCTTGCAGTTTCATTTGCACTCCTTGATCAAATTTTCCCAGATATTTGCAGTTAAATATTTGCTACTAATTTACTATCAATTAGGTGATCGATTTTAATTAGGGCCATCTTGGCCCTCTTGTTTTAATGTTGTCTGTGGGACAGGGATAAAGAAAATACAGATGAGGAATGTCACTCATTACATTACATGATGCAAACCAACAAGACCCTAGTTTGAAAGAAACAAACAGCTTAAATTAATCTTTTCCCTCATATGGACGTTTTCTGACGCCTCTGCAGCAGACGGCTTTTTGAATACAGTGACAAAAGAAGAAATTGCTCAAAATGAGCAATTTCTCCTTTTGCCACAATGTTTTCCTCATTTAGTCATAGGTTGTCCACTCAATTATCTATAGAGATTTTCTAACAAAAATGTTCAAAGTCATCTGCTGCAGAATTGTCGTATGAGGGAAAGGGTTAAACATATTGAGCTATTATTTCAACTCAAGATTATCAATAATTTTACTTTCATTTATAAAGATTTTCCATTTGTTTTGCTTAGATGTTTTCAAAATGGTCTGTTGCATATTTGTTTTATGTGAGAAAGGTCATTAAGGTTAATATTCTTTATTTAAATTGATTATCCATTCTCATTTGGGGCTACACCCCTAAACTCCTGCTTCATCATTAATTCAATTATACTGTGCAAAGACAAAAAAAAATAAAAAAAAATAACAAAGAACAATAGGTGACTTAAGGTCAAACTGAATACACTTTGTGGCAACATAATATAAACAATGTGTTAGTAAAAATAACCATATTCAAGAATGCATATCTTTTGAGTGGACATGCACAGTACATTAATTTTCACCTATTTGAATCAATAAAGTCTTTTCATAATTGAAGGTTATAATTTCATGCTAATCTAGTTTAACTACCAATTTATCAAAGAATAATTTTAACAGACATCATCAATTTAATACTTTGAAGCTTTCCCACAAGACAAATCTGCAGTAGACGACTTTCAAAATGTCTACTCAAAAATAATTGTTAAAACCTATATAGAATGAAGATAATTTGCCACACATTGGTCAATATCAGCCCCTTTGGATGAATGTTAAAATATTTTATTTTATGTTACCAGGCATCTAACTTTTTAAATCCTTGATTTCATTGACTGTGTAGTGTACATGTACTGACATAATATGTTTAAACTTTAACCTATAGGCTATAGACATGAATCCATAAAATCTTGTCGTAATTGAAGGTAGTAACACTAACAGAGTTTAGTAAAATCTGATTGAGAGGAAACTTTTTTCACCAGTGTGTCTATAACACAGTGGACGGCCTCGGCGGTGTTTTGGTAGAACGTCTGCCTTTGGTGAGGGTAGTCCCACATTTATTTGGACTGGGGTGCAGGAGGTCGCAAGTCTGATCGCCAGTCGGGTCAAGCCAAAACCTTAAAAAATACTAGTAATGACTGCCCTTCTTGATGCTCAGGGATGCAGGGTTAGCATTACGACTGATTGGCTGGTGTCATGATAAATGGACCAGTAGTACTGGTAACTTACCCAGTAAACGCCGTCAAATAACTAGAGAATTGTTGAAAGTGTCGTAAAACATTTAAAAACACACCAAACAATGACACGGATTAGAGACATAACCAGTACAAGGTAGCAATGCCATAAAGCCAAAGTGTAACCGTACGGTGTCAGGGCGAGGACCTAAGAAAACCTGAAGACAGGACGTAGTTTATTATCTTAAAATGTTGCAATATAAAAAACCGTAAAATTAACTTAGTAACTTGTCATAATGACTGTTCATTGGTTCAAACCAGTACAAATTGGCAACTTGGAAGTTGGATAGAGAATTGTCTTTTCTACAGATCTGCCAAGGTTCATTAGATTCTACACATTCACACGGATGGACCCACCAATTGATCACTTATAATTAATAAGCTGATCCATCGGTTAAATGAATAAAACTTGGTATTAACTACTAAATATAAAGAAATTTTATCTTTATCCATAAAGAAGTAACAATAACAAAATCTAAACCATCACTATAATGTCTTCCTAAAGGCGACGCAAGATTACACATATATGAACAGAGAATATCTTCAGTGGTTCTACTTATCAGAGAAGCAGATGAACGAAAGACGAAACATACTGTTCACAACTTCAGACTTGACTTCAAGTACGTACAACATTGGTTAAAAACTAGGTCACAAGGCCAAATTGAAGGGTAATCTTGTTAACACTCTGGATACTGCATTTTTAACTCGACTTTTGAAAAAAACGAGAGCTATTGTCATGACCCTGGCGTCGTTGTCGGCGGCGGCGGCGTGGTCGTCCTACTACTGTTAAAGTCACTAAACTTCATAAACATAATCATAATATGTTAAATAATAAAAGTATATAGCTGGAAATCTTTATTTGTTTCACTTAAAACTTCAAAACGTAAGGTTAAGGTTTTTTGTTTAGCTCGGGTTTTTGACAATTTTTTACTCATGATTTTTCATATCTTAAAAACTTTTCTTTTTTTTGCTTGAAACTTCACAAACTTGCTGAGTGTCTTAAGTTGACCTTATATATCAAGTTTCATAACTCTGTAAATAGTATTGACAAAATTATCTCCCCATTTCGATTTAGAAAATCTACTTTGAAGGGAGAAAAATGGTGATAACTGAAACTCAATTTAACCTATAGCTTTGAAACTTCCTAAACTTATTCAATGTCTTAGCATAACTTGATACAACAAGTTCCATAACCCTGAACTTAATATTGACCAAATTATCCCCCCCTTTTGGACTTAGAAAATCTACACTGAAGGTGTTGTCATCCGGTTAAGGTTTTTTATTAGCTCGACTTTTGAAAAAAACGAGAGCTACTGTCATGACCCTGGCGTCGTCGTCGGCGGCAGCGGTGGCGTGGTCGTCCGGTTAAGGTTTTTTGTTTAGCTCATATTTTTATTTAATTTTTCTCCCTTTCAGTCGAGCGTCTGTGACGTACGCGGTGCTCTTGTTAATTTCAGCATGATAAAACTTTATCAGAATGTTTTTCTTGATGATATGTAGGCCAAGTTCGAATATGGGTCATGCTGGGTCAAAAACTAGGTCACTAGATAAAATTGAAGGAAAATCTTGTGAACACTTTGGATGCCGCATTTTTTGCTTCATGCAGCTTGAAATTTGGTCAGAATGTTTGTCTGAATTATATCTAGGTCAAGTTTGGAATCAGATAAAGGATCAGAAACTAGGTCAATAAAGGAAAATATTGTTCAAACTCCGGAGGCCGCATTTTTACTTTGAGCAAGTTGAAACTTTGTCAGAATGTTATCTTGATGATATCTAGTCCATGTTGGAATATGGGTCATATCAGGTAATAAAATAAAGATCACTAGGCCAAATGAAGGAAAATATTGTTAACACTGTGGAGGTTGCATTCAGAATAATTGTTTGATGTGTTTTCCATTGCAGTACATTGTATAATTAAGGTGAGTGATCCAGGGCCATCATGGCCCTCTTCTTTTACTTAAATGTTCTGGTTAAAGTTTTTCGTGCTACAATTTACTACATTAACAGTCCATATCTAAGTAACTACTTGATGCATTGTATTGAAACCTATTAGGTCTACAGCCTGTTGGACAGTGGGCAACGACTTCAACCCATCATCGACATAGAAGTCATGATGGATAAACTTTGAGATATCACTCCCGAATTCAAGCTCATTGTCATTTGCGAGCTGTCTCAGGCCAAAGTTCGCGCATCCAGGTGAAGATGTCGCACCAAAAAGATGCGCTGTCATGCGATAGTCAACTGGTTCCAATGAGTAATCATCGGAATCCCACCAAAGAAACCTAAGGTAGTCTTTACAGCTTGATGATACTCGGAACATCTGTTCTATATCACACATCACCGCAACTGATTCCTTTCTGAACCTGCATAAAACACCAACAAGCTTGTTTGTCAGGTCTGGGCCTTGAAGCAAATGTTGATTTAAACTGTGATCCTGAAAGGTAGCACTGCAATCAAAAACCACTCGTATCTTGTCTGGTTTCTGAGGGTGGTATACCCCATGGTGTGGTATATACCAAATTGTGCCGGAGTTAACATCGTTCTCCTTGACCCTTTCAGTATGACCTTTCTTCACAAGATCACGCATAAATGTAGTATAGTGTTGCCGGAATCTCTCATCCTTTTGAAGACGACGCTGTAGAGATTTCAGCCGACTGATAGCCATGTACCTGTTGTTAGGAAGCACTGGATTACGGTGCTTAAATGGCAAAGGCATTTCATATTTGCCCTCTCTTAAACAAGTACCCTGACTCAACGTGGAGTGAAAATGTCGATCTTCCACAGACAGGAACGAAGTGCTTACTTCAATGTCACTAAAGTCTCGTTCTATCAGCTGCAACACATCATTACTGACTATCTCCTCCACAGACGTTCTCAAGGAAAACAGGACGGAATGTGCGCAATTGTTTTCCCCAACAAGCAATTCCGAAGGAACTTCATGAGCAAGAACGCGATGACTCAAACCAAATGAATCCTCTTCATTACAACCCTAGGAATCCGCTGTGGTTGAGTGGTTAGCGTCGGGGATTTCGAAACCGGGTGTCCCGGGTTCGATCCCCAGTCGTGGCACTACGGTCATGGTGGAGTGCCCTTGGGCAAGGCACATTTTCTAGCCTAGTACTAGTTTGTTTACCCAGGGATCATGAATAATTAAATTTAATTGCGCGCTAAATGACCTTAGCTGTCGATGCGCCATAAAACAACATACATTCATTCATTCATTACAACCCTGCTTAACAATACCAACAATACTCCACCCTAAGTCAGTTCTCAGACCAAACAGACCATCTGCGTCCGGAGGAATTACTTCACGTGGTAACAATGCCTGAGAACAATTATACCCAATCAGCAACCCGATTTCGCAAGAGCTTAAAGGTAACAATTTTGGCGCAATATGCTCTAAATGAGACCACGCATTGGCTACATCATCAGTGGGTATGTGGGAACGATTGGCTGGCATTATATTCCTTGTGTAAGCGTCTGGCAAGGGTATCTTTTGTAAGCTGTTATAACCACGAACTGAAAGACTCTTAACCTTCTGACTACTAACAACCTTATCTTCCGACAACATTGTGGAAAGTGACAACTTCACTGGCGTACCTGATAACCCTAAAGCTTCGCAAGTGTCTTGAAGGATAAATGTTGTGTTGGACTGTGAATCTAACAAGGCATACACAACAAGTCTTTCTTCATCGGGGTCACTGCTATGAGACACATACACAGGTACAATAGCTGAGCATTTACTCTCAGCCCCCGTATAACTCAGAAAGGATGTCCCCAACTTGACTTTAGTATCAGCTGAATCATTTGCAGCTGCAACCGTCACCGATGAGTCACCTTTGTCACCATGAAATGAAGTTGGATAAGGCTTCACGGCTTTCGTTGCCTGCATTTTCTTGAAATGTGCCCTTTCCATAAACAACCAAATCAAAGACCATTATCCTTTGCAAATAATTTTCTCGCAGACAGTCTTACCAAAGAAGATTTTACAGTCATCAAGGTCATGAACTTCTTTACAAAGAAAGCATGAGGTTGTACTGTTTGTCTCAGAACGATTCTCATTTGAATCTGAAAAGAACGAACGGCTTTACGCCTTCTCCAGAACCCTTCTGAGATTTTGGACCACTAAAATTGCGAGACTCTGAGCCAGGCATGTCCTTAAAAGACTGAAGAGATGTCACTGGGTCGCAGGCGATTTGTGCCTCCTTGTAAATAAACTCGGTAAAGACCTTAAATGAGGGAAAAGCATGGGTCTTTTCCCTTACACCCGCTACTAACTCTATTCCACCTAACAATAACCCATTCAGGAACCTTGGAAAGTAGTTTGCGATTTTCCCGACAATCATTTAGAATCTCTAGACAAGGAATGGTTTGCATAGCAGTAAGACACTGCCTAAGAAAGTCTGCAAATTTCAGCAAAGCTGGAGAATCTTTAGATTGAATTCTGGGCCATGCTTCCAGTTTATCACGAAAAGCCGAAGCAACAACAAACGGGTCGCCATATCGCTCCTCTAGGAGCTTCTTGGCTTCCTCGTACGCAACATCTGACGGCAAAAGAAAAAAGGTTTTGACCACCTGTTTAACTGACCCACCCAAGTATCTTTTAAGATAATGTATTCTTTCGGCCGCAGGTATATTTCTTTGGTCCACAAGCGTCTTAAACGCTGTTTTCCAGGAGGGATATTGGATGGGATCCCCGTTAAACACACTAGGCTCAGGCGGTGGCAATCGGTTTAATGCCACTTGATCAGCAAGCGTTTTAACAAGGTCAATTAATCCTAAATTAATAGACTGCAACGATTCAGTTCCAGAAGGCAACTGATCAAAAGTAACATGATTTCTACCCGAAACACCATCAGAGACAGTTGGTTGAAAAGCAGAGACCAAAGGATTTAAAGAACATGATGTTGATGTTGGCATGACATCATGCACTGCATCAACGGTAGCGTCACGAGTTCCATATGAACCAGAAACGATACGATCTTGTGTCCTTACAACGTTTTGAACCGAAATAGAAGTGGGTTGAGCTGGCAGACTGATAATTTGCATCTGGAAATGAATGACTTCTAACATAATCACTAACATAATTGTTCATGTCATCTTGGGGTAATTGCTTAACATCTGACAAAGTAATACCAGTTGTAAATGGGTCCAAACTATCATAAACTTCTGCTTTAGCAGTAGCCATTTCCAACTGTTTCATGGTTTCTAGCCTTTCTAAATCAGCTTTCAATTTAGCTTCACTGTCAATGAATTTAAGCTTTGCCCTTAGACTAGCAGCTTCAGCAGCGACAGAGACCTTAGTTGCACCAGAGCATGAAGAAGAAGAATGCTTGAACGAGAAGAACTCTTATCTGTCTCGAGTGACCGAACCGTATCAGAAATCTGTGACATGATTTTCAAATGTTCATTCTCAATAACCTCAAACTTATCAATCATACCTGACAAATCCTCGTCACCAAAGCTACTAAATTCATATGTAATATCATGCAGTCAGAACAGAAAAACACTGCTCTAAATCTTCCCTTGACAAACAAAGTGTCTGACAATCGTCACAATCGGAGAGCTGAATAAGACATTTATTTGCTTGCTTCTTCCAAACAGTAGCACTCGTCCTGAATTTACCATGTAAAACTTGCAAGTGCCAGCTCAGACCCTTTTCATTCATTTTGTGAGTAAGAAGCCCTTCTACATTTAAAGATTCATGCGATTCAAACTCGTTGTCATTGATATCACCTTATTCTACATTTAAAGACTCATGAGATTCAGACTGCCTTTCATTGGTATACCACCTGATTCATTATCTACAGCATCTATAAGTTTGTCCTTACTACCGTCCATTTTACTTAGTATCACTTATTGGTCAAAAATGTATACAATTTGGCTAGACTAAGAATTTAGACAATTTGGTCAGATTTGGTTACAAATTAAACACATTAAAATTGCATCACCGACAAAATTCAAAGCATTCAATCAATTAAACAGAATAACATATAAAAGCAGTAATTAACATGGGTGAATAATTGTATATTTTCTCTAAATCTTTGAAAACTATAAGTAATAAATGTTGTCTATTCCAAACTTTTAAACAATTATTCTCCCATGCAATCTTACACAATACTATCACAAAACTTGATCACTTGATTACACTGAAGAAAATATGATATGTTTAGTGAAGATGTATTTGTCCGTTTCATCTAAATGGCAGCAACAAAACTTGTCCAAAGGAGATAACTTGATGTCAAAAGGCACTCTCGAAATAATCCAACTCTATGGTTCCAGGATATAAAAATCACAAATAAACAATATGTCAAGAAAAGTATTGTAGAAAGCAACCTGCTTGACACGCCGGTACTGTTAATTATTTGTGCTTCACACGCCGGTACTGTTAATTAGTTGTGCTTGACACGTCTGCATATCTTGACGTCACTACCAATAGAAATGTCCTTGTTCTTTTACCAGTTTGTGGCGTAGAGTTTCGACTATAAACGCAGTAACGCAAGGGCGCAAAGAAAAAGTCAACCCAAAGTTCAGACTAAACATGTAATCTCATTCGTCGCATAAACATGCACGTCAAAACTGAAAAGACATTAAAACCATACTTAATTGCAGAAAAGAATAATGGGATTCAATGGAAAAGATGCAATGTGCGAAATCTGTAAACAAATTCTGACCTGCAAGTTATATGATTAATCGCTGTTTTCCTTAAACCTAAGACGTGCTTACTACATATAGATACAACAAACAAGTAAACATGACAACAACTAAATGATTCATCAATATTTACCTCTTTGGGCCTATTTCCCTATTCGCATACCAAGAATCTCACCGAAACGTTTCCCACATGGACAATGGCGGGTTAATAATTATTAACAAAGGGACGTAACTTGAAGTAAAATAGGATTCGTACTACGTTCTTTCGAACTTTCCGATATTTGTACCAATTAATTAACAATATAAAGTATGACAAAACAAACTGCCGCAGCAACAACTAACCTCGTTATCTTAGTCACTCCACATTTTTGTCCCTCGAAATGGCCAAAACTCTATTAACAGTGTCCACTCTATAAATTTGCCTGACGTACAACCAATTATCACTATACTTGGTCTCAAAAAACCAGGACGGGCGTATTTTGTGACAGTGGGCGCTCTTGTTCCTTATTATGTATATAGTCACTATATACAGTAAAAACTTGTAATTAAAATCTTGTCCAAAATGATTGGCCTGATTCGAAAATAATCTTTAATTTGCCCATGTTGAATTTGTCTTGATGAAATTTAGGTTCAAATATGGGTCATGTCAGAGCAAAAACAAGGTCAACATTAAAATTATGCTAATTTTAATGGACATCTTTTTAACCCTAGTATTAGCCTAGCAGACCGCAAAATCAGTTACTGTGATTGACTACACAGTTGGCATAACCATGGTGAGCAATTCAGGACTATTATGGCCCTCTTGCTTTTACAAATATTTTGGTTTTTAAATTTCAATGACCCCTCAGGATACTATTTATTAACGGTAATGGTTCCCTTTTACCACAACAGGGTTCACATGGATTTAACAAACAGGCAATTTCAGCAGTTTAAAGAGATTGTACATGATTAACTTAGTTTCCATTTCATGCTGGCTAATATTCAAGGAGAATTATGAGCCAGACCATCATTTTTAATATCCTTCAATTCTGTCCTTAAAGGTCAAAGTATCATGGTCAAGTTTGACATCCAGCGAGAGATCCCCCCAGACACTTTACTTTTTTCCCAATTACAACAAGTCTGCAGAAAAGGACCTTGAAAATATCTAGAGGCAAAAATGTGTAAAATCTTGACAAATGAGAAATAATTTAAAAAAAATAAAAAAAAAATTAAACTTGGTCACAGTGATTATGAGCATAATATCTTGGCTGAGAATTCTTTCCAATCTGCATTTATGGTTCTGTTTACTTTTTCCCAGGCGCTTTATGATGCGTTTGCTTCAGACAATTTATGAAAACATTGGGACAAATGTAGAAATTGCTCTCTTTATGCCACAATTAATGTTTTTAACTTGATTCAATATTTGTAATTTATTCACATTTTCGCAATTTTGTCGTCTGCTGCAGATTTTTAAATATTGTCTGAATGAGGTAAATAACTAAAACAGCTGTTGATAAGGAAAAATAAAATGTGTATTGATATTGACATATATAGTGCATATGTATACAAGCTGTGTCTGGTAGTTTGAGGTCTTACTGAATACTCATTTTACCTTTGCCACATACAATAAATCTGTCTTCTTGGGAAATATATTGTCAAAAGATAAAAATTCTTCATAAATGACAGATCAATTATTAACTAGAGTTGAAAACATTGTTGCAAAAAGGGAATTATGGCCACTTATGAGCAATATCTCCTTTTGCCACATAAGTTATAAAAGGTGACTGCTGCAGAAGCGTTACAAAGCTTCTATATCTGGGAAAGGTTTAATATACAGGTATATGAGCTTATGACCTAAGAAACCTACAATTCTAACTTTTCTTTAAAACTTTTCTTCTACGGCTTTAATTTTAATTAAACATTATTTATTTAACATCGATTGCGAAGCAAGCTTTCAGCTTATATTAATCATGCTCGATGTCTGCTTCCTGGAGACTTAACCAGTACTTGCGCTGAACATGAAGGGACTCGAACCATGGACCTTACGAGAGGCCAACGCTCTACCTCTGCACCTCTGTCTTTAATCTATACTCATATTATTTAAAGATTTCATTTTTTGTTCAAGATGCTTTTTGTTGAGTGGAGGTAAATACTGCTGTAGTCAGCTGATTGTCATGATTGACAGTCACAGACAGTCACAGACAGCAACGATGATCGTATTTGCAGCAACAAGTCTCCTCGGATAAAAACAAACACAACAAGTATCATCAGATAACCTTTTGCCTGATACAGGCAACTTAACCCCTTTCCCACTTGCTTGCAGATGTTTCTGCAGCAGACAACTTTTGAATAATGGGCAATTTCTCCTTTTGCCACAAAAGTTTCAACTCAAGTTACTAAATTGATATTTTCTTTTATGAATAGAGATTTTCCATTTGTTGTATGGGTGAAAGGGTTTAGATACCTTTGCAGCAAACCAACTTTTGAAAATGATATGCCATCAGAGAAATTCCTCAAAACAATGTTGTTGTAAATAACTTCACTTTTCTGATATTAGCTCAGTCAAACCTGGATGACAGTGAATGTCAATTCCGAGATCAGGTCTGAGTTTGAATCCATTATGTGGAAATAAGTAGTGAAAAGCACCAGTCCCACCGACCTCCCGGACTGTCCTGGAGCGTCGCGGACTGAAATTTGGCCAATCCGGAGTCTGGTCCGTGTTTGATCCGAGTTGGCTCCAGGCTTGTCCGGGATAATCCTTGATGGTCTGGGACACCACACCAGCAATATTAAATCATTTAAAATTGCCGTGGTCGACCGGGAGTTTTTTTTTAATCCGGGGTAGTCCAAGACGGTCCTTGTCGCGGCAACCGCATTGGCTCATGGAAGGTCCATAGTGGCACTGTGTTAATCCTGGGCGATCTTGCATGTCATGTTGAGTCCGGGTCGGTCCGTGTTGGGTCCGGGACAGTCCGTAGATGATCAAGGTAATACTGGGCTGGTCCGTGTTGGGTCCGGGACAGTCTGTAGATGATCCAGGTAATACCGGGACGGTCCGTGGCGCTGCCGTGGTGGTACTGGGGTCAGATCCGTAGATGATCCAGGTAATACCGGGACGGTCCGTGGCGCTGCCGTGGTGGTACTGGGGTCAGATCCGTAGATGATCCAGGTAATACCGGGACGGTCCGTGGCGCTGCTGTGGTGGTACCGGGGTCAGAAACGTGTTAGCTCCATGTTGGCTCCGTGTTAGCTCCATGTTGACTCCGTGTTCATCCGTAGTGGTGCCGTGTTCATCCATTGTGGTGCCGTGTTGGGTCAGGGCTGGTCCGATGTTTTGCTACTCAATTATCACCCAGGATCATCCCGGAGCAAGATATCTCTTAATCTGGGGTGTTCCGTGTTCATCCGGGGTGCTCCGTTTTGGGTCCGGCTTAGGTGTGACTGTAGCTTTAGGTAAACCCTTTCTCACATACAAATGCATTTTGATGCTTCTACAGAAGATGACTTTTAAAATATTGTGGCAAAAAGGAGAAATTGCTCATAGTGAACAATTTCCCCTTTTTAGTTCGCCTATTCGAAGAAATAGGGGAGCTTATGAAGTCACCTTGGCATCCGCGTCCGCGTTGCCAGCTTGGTGAAACCTTTGCGTGCAAGGCCTTTTCTCAGACACTGTGTATGCTGTTGCTTTGAAACTTCACACACTTATTTAGGGTCATTAGGTGACCTTGTATGTCAAGTCCCATAACTCTGGAATGGATTTTGACTGAATTGTGCCCCTTTTTGGACTTAGAATTTTGGTCAAACCTTTGTGTGCAAGGCCTTTTCTCAGACACTGTGTATGCTGTTGCTTTTAAACTTCACACACTTATTCAGGGTGCTTAAGTAGCCACCCAGGCATTGGCGTTGGCGTCAACATTGCCAGGTTAAGATTTGCATGCAAGTATAGAAAATGTGTGATATCGCAATAAATAAAAGTGCGTGGTTTTATCTGATACTGTAAGTCTTCGGACTTGTTCACTATCGGCATACATCGTATATAAACAAATTTATAGATTTAAAAGGCCGAAAAGGGCCTGTATGGACTTGGTTAACATTTGCATGCAAGTATTGAAAAGGTGTATTATCTTGCAATAGGTGATACTGTGTGACTTTACCTAATGCTATAACTGTTCTGAAGTAGGCCCTGATAGACGATGGCCATGATAGGCGAGCTATAGTGTCCTCCGACAACTCTTGTTACACAATGTTTTAAACTCTATTCAATAGTTATTCTTTAAATGACAGATATGTTCCAAGGGTGTATGCATTTTCTGGCCTGAAATGAATGAAATATTCAAATACTCTAATGAACCTATTCTGAAAATCATTACTGATCATCAGTCTTTCGAAATGATTGATTTTTCCTTAAATAAACACTTTAGGATTAACAGCTTTCATTAACCCTTTCCCTCATATAGAAGCTTTCTGACGCCTCTGCAGCAGATGGCTTTTTGAAAACATAGTGACAAAAGAAAAATTGCACAAAACGTGCAATTTCTCCTTTTGCCACAATGTTTTCCACTTTTTGTCATAGGTTATCCATTCAATTATTGAGATTTTCTATTTTTTGACAAAATACGTTCAAAGTCGTCTGCTGCACAATTGTCGTATGAGGGAAAGGGTTAAAGAACATCAGCATTCTGATAAAAATTAACTTTTGAAGATCTTCTTTCCCGGCCGTACGACCCGGCCGGGTAGCTCAATTGGTAGCGTATCTGACTCGTGATCTGGAGGTCACGGGTTCGATACCCGGTTGCGGCAACATTCTTTCGGGCGATGTTTTCCATTGCCTCTCACCTCTGATCTATGTGAGAAAGTAGTCAGTGGCTTCGAAAGAATGTTGTGTAAGTACTGGTGTGGGAAAGCCAGGAAAACATGGGTAGGTGCACTGACCGCCGTGATATGACCAAAGCTGTTGAAAGCGGCGTTAAACTCCAAACAAACAAACAAATCTTTCCTGTACAACTGTATGCAATTAATGTGTATCAATATATCTAGCCATCATAACAAATTGGTGTAGATTTGGATGAATTGAAGATTGATTAGGGTTTAAAGCTGCTTTCAACGATTTTCAGTCATATCACTGTAGCCAGTTTATCTATCCATGTGTTTCCTGGCTTTCTCATAACAGTGATCTACACAACAGTCTTTCCAAGCAACTAGCTGCTTTTCCACATAAATCTTTAGCCCATTGATGGGAGATGATTGATGCTTGTCACTTTGACTTTCGTCAAACATCGGAAAGAATGCTTGGGCTCAAACTCACAACCGCTGGATAATGACACAGCCAATGTCAATACCAGGGTTTGGAAACTGGGTTTTAAAGTATGGATAAACTAAAATATTTTATTAAAACTTGGAGCACATAATCATTTTCAAATACTCTAGAAAACACTATTTTGTGATAATTGTATTTCAATGCATGCTAAGGGTTCTAATGTGCACACCTTATGGTGGGCACAACTGTGAAAATTAATCTTCCTGTCTTTTTTATCAATATCATAAATCTTCTGGGAAAAGGTTACGAGAGCATTTAGGTAATAATTTTTTCTAAAATTCATTTGTTGTTTTGCTTTAGTCTCCGAATTCACCAAGATTTTTTCATTTTCTTTGTCAAGCAAAACGACTTACACTTACAGACACATTTTGACACATCTGCATTATACCACAATTCCAAGACATAGGTTTACCAAATGTTAGCCCCCAGTCCTGCATTATTTATGGTCTACTCAATGTTATATAACCTGCATTATTTATGGTTTACCCAATGTTATAACCAGCATTCATTATGGTCCTGCATTATGTATGGTTTACTCAATGTTATAACCAGCATTCATTATGGTCCTGCATTGTTTATCGATGGTTTACCCAATGTTATAACCTGCATTCATTATGGTCCTGCATTATTTATAGTTTACCCAATGTTAGCACCAGTCCTGCATTATTTAAGGTATAATAACCTGCATTATTTATGGTATACCCAATGTTATAACCAGCATTCATTATGGTCTACCAAATGGTATAACCTGCATTATTTATGGTTTACCCAATGTTATAACCAGCATTCATTATGGTATAACCCTCTATATTTATGGTTTACCCAATGGTAAAACATGAATTAATAATCTCCATTATTTATGGTTTACCTGATGTTATAACCTGCATTATTTATGGTTTACCAAATGTTAGCCCCAGTCCTGCATTATTTATGGTCTACTCAATGTTATATAACCTGCATTATTTATCGTTTAGCCAATGTTATAACCAGCATTCATTATGGTTTACCAAGTGTAATAACCTGCATTGTTTTTGGTTTACCCAATGTTATAACCAGCATTCATTATGGTCTACCAAATGGTATAACCTGCATTATTCATGGTCTACCAAATGGTATAACCTGCATTATTTATGGTTTACCCAATGGTATAACCTGCATTATTTATGGTTTACCCAATGGTATAACCAGTTATAATTTTGTTTGTACACACAAAAAAGCATTGGATGATATGGAAATAATTTTACACAAATTTCATCATTGGGTGACCCTCTGACAAGATTTTCAAATTATTCCGATCTTTTGAAAAACATGGCCGCCGAGAGAAGGGGCTTGTTTTCCTTACATATATATAGTGAAGTTTTTATTCGTTTGGCGCATAGCCAAACAGAATATAGACGGCAGTTTGAGCCTCTGTTTCTTAAGTCAAAAGTTTTGATTCATACGCCCTGAATGTAGTTCCAATTGGAGACATCGGTCAGTTATCTCCCTTTAATACTCTCTACATCTAGCTAGGTCCTATCATTTGGTTTCCTCTGTTTTTATCATTGGTTTCTTTGTACTGGATGGTGCACTTATAATTGCATTTTCTTGGCCAACTGTTATTAGATTGATTAGTAATTCCACATTTGTTTTCTTTAAACACTGCTATGTAAATTTTCTCTTTTGAATCATCACTTTAATTAACACATTTATGATTAATGTGTACAGAGTAATTGCAATATCTCATTGCGAAATAGGGATAAAGACAAAGGATTCCAACTTAAAGGACCTACCAACTATTTGGTCTTCCTTGGTCTTTATCTGACAAGGGAGATAATATAATTATCACTAATGTCCCTCATTACATGCACTTACCTTTCAAATATACCACGATCTATGTAATAATTTTATGTCTATTTTAAATAAGTGTTATAACCTCAAAAGAAATTGGAAATGAAATGAAACATTGTATTTAATAAATGAGAGATTTAAAAATCACAATGAGTGAACTGCTACAGGGAGAACTGTTTCCGATTTAAGCTCCAGATACGGCATTTGAATTTTCAATAATGCATTGAAATGTAGATAAAAAACAGAATTGAAAATATTTACTTTGTGTCTTGTCAGCCATATAAATAAAGTATAACGAATAAAAAAACAAAAATTTGCGTCATAAGATGCATTTAAAATGAGAGTGACACATTTGCAGAGAAATCGTGATCGTCAAATTCTATTTATAGATACAACGGTATGGGTTATTCTCCGTGGTAGCCAGATTTTTCGACCCTCCGACTTTTAGACCCCTGATTTCTAAGACTTTTCGACCCCTCTGTTTCGATTCCTAGTTTCCGACCCCTTGTTCAATTGTCTGTTTATTTTGTTGTATATTCACTATACTGTTTACAGAAAATATATTGATTAAAGCTCACCTATGCACGAAGTGCAAGGTGAGCTATTGTGATCACATTTTGTGACATTTTGTACGGCGTCCGTCCGTCGTGCGTCGTCAACATTTCAGCTTGTTAACACTGTACAGCTACATTTTGTGTATCAGAACATTCATCTCCATCTAATCTTGGACAAGTTCGAAACTGGGCCATATGAGATCAAATACGAGGTCACTAGGTCAAATTGAAGCGAAATCTTGTTAACACTCTGGAGGCCACATTTTCAACTTGAACATGTTGAAACTTAATCATAATGTTTGTCTTGATGATATGTAGATCAAGTTCGAACATGGGTCATGTCGGGTCAAATTGAAGGAAAATCTTGTTAACACTCCAGAGGCCGCAATTTTTGCTTCAGGGTGATTCAAAACTGTATTAAGAGAAGGGTGATTCAAAACTGTATGAAGGAAAGGGTGATTCAAAACTGTATGAAGGAAAGGGTGATTCAAAACTGTATTAAGGAAAGGGTAATTCAAAACTGTATGAAGGAAAGGGTGATTCAAAACTGGATGAAGTAAAAAAGAATTCAAAACTGTATTAAGGAAAGGGTGATTCAAAACTGTATGAAGGAAAGGGTGATTCAAAACTGGATGAAGTAAAGAATAATTCAAAACTGTATTAAGGAAAGAATAATTCAAAACTGTATGAAGGAAAGGGTGATTCAAAACTGTATTAAGGAAAGGGTAATTAAAAACTGGATGAAGTAAAGAATAATTCAAAACTGTATTAAGGAAAGAATAATTCAAAACTGTATGAAGCAAAGAATAATTCAAAACTGTATGAAGCAAAGAATAATTCAAAACTGTATGAAGTAAAGGGTAATTCTCTTGTATTACAGGTTTGAGAATGTCCCATGTTTGAGGACAGACAGTGAGTCATAATTAAAGTCCCCAGAAAACAAAGATTCAGACACGGGGGTTTCAAACAGAGGAAAACGATGGATCCACATTAAACACTCGTTTGGTATGTCTAGCTATACTTTAAACCTCTTCCACATGTACATGTGTAGACACTTTCTGACACATCTGCAGGAGTCAACTTTTGAAAACATTTTGGCAAAAGGAGGAATTACTCGGCACATGCAATTACTCCTTTTGCCACAATGGTGTCAAACGTATTGAATAAATATTCTTTCATTTATATAGTTTTTCCATATTTTAACTTAGAAATTGTTATGCAAAGTAGTCTATTGCAGAATTGTTGTATGTTGGAAAGGGTTTAACCGTTTCTACATTTACAACAGATTTGCTGTAGATGATAGAAAACATTTACAACAGATTTGCTGTAGATGATAGAAAACATTTACATCAGATTTGCTGTAGATGATAGAAAACATTTACAACAGATTTGCTGTAGATGACAGAAAACATTTACAACAGATTTGCTGTAGATGATAGAAAACATTTACAACAGATTTGCTGGAGATGCAAGTTGGAAAGGGTTAACTGTTTACATGATAGGATGATCTAGAGTTGTCTGCTTTGGGGAAAATAACATTTTGAAAGTTGGAATCACAGTAAATGTTGAAAATGTAGGAAAATAATTCCCCCAAAATGTTTTCCAAAGTCTTTGGCTCCTAAGATGTTGATTGTCATCTGTAATGGATGAAGTGTCATGTCTATGGTAAATCTCTACACATTGAAATATAAATATTGAGTTCAAAACATTGTGCACATAATATAATTTATAATATAACTGTTCTTTCATTTATAGAGAGTTTCCATATTTTTAGCTCACATGGTGAGCTTTTGTGATCCCTCACCGTCCGTCATCATTGTCTGTACGTCCGTCTGTTAACAATTTCCTACAAATGACTTCTCCTACTAAACCAATGGACTGATTTCAAAATGACTTCACAGGAATGTTTCTTAGGTGGTTTCTTTTTTAGAATTATTCAAAGAATTTAAGTAGAACTTTGGTTGCTGCGTTATCAGAAAAGGGGAAAATTGCCAAAACTTTAAAAATCTTCTGGTCCAAAAGTACTGGCCCTATTTGAAAATTATTTTGCACAAATGTTCCTTGGGGTACCCTCTACTACTTGTGTTTTCAAAGTTGACTTAGGCAGATATGTTGTATGAAAGTTCAAATGAGTACTATGATAGATATTATTCAGTGAAGATCCGTTTACTGTTACCCTTTTATATGCCTCTCCAGTAGGATATGAACCCGTCCATATGTAAAGGTACACATTGACTTTTGGAACAGTGTAAATCGAGATCAACCTGTGTACCTTGTAACACCTTGTGTAGATTCAGACAGGTTTGTGCTTATCTGAACCAACACTCTACAGAAAGGCTAACTTGTATGTTTTCCCACGGGCAGACCAATAAAGTTTCTAATATGATCAGTTATAGATGTATGGTTAGATATTTAAGTATGATCAGTTATAGATGTATGGTTAGATATTTAAGTATGATCAGTTATAGATGTATGGTTAGATATTTAAATATGATCAGTTATAGATGTATGGTTAGATATTTAAATATGATCAGTTATAGATGTATGGTTAGATATTTAAGTAAGAGATGAGAGATTTAAAGATGGAAGTACAGTTAAAAACTATCAGCTTTACCAATGTTTCAACAGTGGAGATTAGCACTCAAGATAGTTCTCTCAGTAGGGTTCAGTCAGCCCTGGATTTGTGGAACATTTTACTGGTAGAAACTTTCATCCTGAGTTAGGGGACTTACAGTTCATGATAAGTTGTTTTATTTTGCCTTCAACAGTATTCTAGTCATATCACTGTAACACATTGTGTTTTATCATCCTCAG